>APFE030313148.1:25019-89363 GCA_000404065.3 Pinus taeda
GCAGCCTGGATGGTGGAAACTAGATCCAGGGTCTTCATTTCTACTCCTCGAAATAGTACGATTCTATCCATGTGAATAAATGTGTCGAAGTCGAACATGGTAGAAACCACTTGATTACTAGTCGACGATGTAAATTGTTAACAAGTGTGAAAGAAACCACCAATAATGACAATGGCTCTCAAAGTACTCAGTACAATCCATGAGATGTGATTAGATGTGTCGATGTCGAACATGTCACAGAATCCTTCGATCGAAGGTCAATGATGCAACCTATCGTCAAAGATGAGAAATCTGCCATTGAGGCATGCAGATCCCAAGGTACTGGCAATTTCTAGATCATCTTCCTAGATAAAGAGTTGAAGACGATAGAAAGCGATCCGTCGTAGGCAAGCCCACAACATGAAATCATAGATCAATTTTGGAGAAATTTAGTTGCAAGGACTGACTCAGGGATGGTCAATATTGAATGACAGATATTTTTGCAGATGAATGGCTTATTCGCACTGACCTCTTGAACACATAACGACACAACAGATGGTTTGGTGACGATTGACCCAAAGTTAATACCTAGAAACCGGCTGAAGGCTTTCAATTTGGTTTGATCAACTATTAGGTAAAGGATTTCCCAACCCAGGTGAATGAAAGTGTCATGTTCAAGAGTGGTTACAAAGTATGACAAACAGGCTCATTTTTCTCTCTTTTCCCCCACCATTTCTAGCAAGTACCTCTTTATTTTTTACAAGATTGAGGAGGATAACATATGCTTGATTATAATCTCATCCTTCGGATGAGTCCAACTTAGTATAAATTTGAACCCTAAGAAGGAGTGGTCCATTCCTGTTTGTAATTGAAAAGGTATTTAACGAGTCCAGTATAGGAGAAATTTGGTCTTTTTCATGTTTAGAGAGTCTGAAAAAACTTAAAAAGACTCCAGGGTTGACTTTTTTGTAAATTTGTGTCTCCCAAGCCCAAAAAATTATAAAATAATACTTGAGAGAACCACTTGATCTTTTACGACCAAGGAGTACTTTTCGTAATTAGTGCATCTGATCCGAAAAACTAAAAAAACGATCAACGACGCGTCGTTTTATGACCAATATCGAATTTGAAACGACAAAAACCCGACAATCTTTTCGTGTTTTTACGGTCAGAAAAGGGTTGTAAGAGGACCGTATTTTTAGTTATGTTTTAACGAGCTTAAAAAGAAAAACTCGGCAATCTTTTCATGTTTTAGGAGTCAGAAAAGAGCTTAAAGATGACTCTAATGGTTTTTTGTTGAAAATGATTGATTTCGCCTAAAAATCCATTATCCTGAACAAAAACCCAAACATTACTCATACCTGTTTAATAATAGGTTAAAATGTCGCAAAAAACACCTTTTTAAAGTGAAACATAAACAAATTTAGAATTTATTTACCCAAAAAACTTATAAAAGGGACTTTTTACCATTTGAGATTTGGTTGAGAAAAAAGGGCTTTTGACCAGAAACTTCCCGTGAAGATTGCAGAAAATTCATCCAAACGCCGTCTCCTCCAGGTAATCCACATCATCCTACTCTTCATTTTTGTCCGTTTGAAATTGTTTTTAGGAATTAAATTTTGTTTTTAGGAGGTTTTTAGGTTTAAAAACCCGCGCGCAGGGGCCCACAAGTTTACCACAGGGGACCTGCGTACCTCGAAATTTTTGCAATGGGCAAAAAGTCAGGGGTACACACCTGCCGTGAAGGCAAGGTGCGGACCCCACGCACTGTCCCTAACAAGGGGGTGCGTACCCCGCACATAGGTTTACAAAAACCTAACTAACTCAAAAAATACCCAATGAAATCAATTTTGCATATTCTAATTCACCTTTTTATTTGATTGTAGGACATACATCATGCTTGATTGGCGAGAATGGGAGCACGAGGATGTCGACCTCGCCGCGATGAATCATCAACCTTCGATCAATGCATTGAAGGCATGTGGCTTGTACAAGTTCTGGGCCATACCTGGCATGAGGGCCCAGGTGGACTTTTTGTAGTGGCTCGTTGATAGATGGAGTATACAGGACCAATTCTTCTTTTTTGGTGGACACCAGCTCGAAATCGAGCCAGCTGATATATACTTCTTGACTGGTTTTCCCAGGAGGGGTGAACACTTGACTCTATTTGGGCCTAGGGTAGGTGGCCAATCTGTCGAGAGCCTCCACCTAGAGTTTTGCAATGTCCAAAACTGGGACAAAGGGATAGATATCAAAACCATATCCCTTCCTGAACTCATGGTTTTAGCATTCACAGTTACCAGACTCTGCGGTAGTGCAGCGCTACACATTGCCACCAGATCCCATATGTGGATGGCAGTTGATTGCTTTTGAGGGACCATTTTCAACTGGTGCGATGCTACGTTGGCCAATGTGAAGGGCCAACTAACCAGGGCCAAAAACGGATAGCTAAAGACCTTTGGTTATGGGGCTATAGTTGTGAGTTTTGGCCTGGAGAGGGTTCCGATGTTGATCCCACAACACCTTATTCTTGGAGTTGGGCTTCCTCGAGAGCCCAAAATGATGCGATGGGTTGTAGTTATGGCCCGTCATCCTGATGAGGTGACTGAGGTCGTTTGGTTCAAACCTGAGTATTTCCAATGGTTGGAAAACCAGGTTTTTTCTATTCAGGACTTCCCTTATGCTGGGGTTGATTTTTGTGGAGACCCAGACGTGGCTCTTTCGCCAGGAGAGAAATGGGATGATGCAGGTAAAATCATTTTAAACATTTTTCCTAATTTTAATTTTTTGTTGTTTTTATATTGTTCCAAAACTAATAGTAAAAGTTTCAAATGCAGATGTGGGCCCATGGTGACCAGCTGCTCTCCGACCTTATGAGAGGAAACAACCAGTTGCACCGGCTCTAGCCCCACAGGACGAATCAGCAGAGACCTTGGCCGAGTTGGAGAGCCATTTAGAGTGCTTGACAGGGGACATGCCCGAGACCAGTATAGATGACATCCCTCGTTGACTTCAGCATAGCGTGATTGGAGTCCCAGAACCTTTTAGGAGGTTCCTTTGTAAGGTGGCCCGTGCAGTGGTTTCGTATCGAGATCATCACCAGTCATGGGATGATCGCCTATTGTAGTCACATATGACATTTTTGCTTTTTGTACTTATCATTTTTGCCGATCATAAGGTATTTTTCAACCTATGATCGAGGAAGATGTATTATTTTGACACACTCCTATATATATGAGATCATTATTACCAGCTGTCTTGTTAAACATGTCATGGGATGTTTTTTAAATTTACTTGTATGATTATTGCACATGTCTACTTAGCATTTGAGAAGCAATTTCATCTGCTAATGTATTTAAAGATCTTAGTATATGTTGATATTCAATATAGTCAAATTCACATTCCAAGAGACGCACTCTCAAAAATAATCTTAATAAAACTGGATTTCTAATGGCGTATAATCTATTAAGTTGTAATACAACGAGTTCAGAATCTAACCTCACTATCAAACTCCGAATCCCAAATGAAATAGCTTCAGATAATAACTCAATCACTGCACTATACTCTGCAATATTGTTTGTTGTTTGACCGAGGCTTACCCCATGCATAGATACCAACTCGTAAGAGGGCGAATAGATAACCCAAGCTGCGGAAGAAATATTCTGTGTACTACGACAAGCGCCATCAACGAAACCAATATATGTTTGGAGAGGCATCGACATCTGCGACATCAAACGTAAAACCAATATAAGCAGGAATAACGACGGAAAACTCAATCTCTAAGCTAAGCACACTTTTAATATAAAACACACCAGCTAGAAGAAAAACTAACCTAACTAAAAAATCTCCACACTCGTTTTAAGCATAATACCTCTTCAGGTAAAGACCATTTCTGGGTTTACCTAAAGAGACCCCATCAAAGTCTACCAATTCATAGGCCCCTTTCGCTAGCTTTCGCTTGACAACATAGGGACCATGCCACATCGGCACGAATTTTCCAGCGCCTAATTAATCATTTGCTTGATCTTCTTCCGAAAAATTTCGAGGGGTCATATTCGATCATACTGAGCTTTAATACGTTTTGCATGAGATTCGATCGCTAATGCGGCATCACAGCGATTCTCATCTAGCTGAGCCAAGTATAAAAAACGTCTTTCCTCTTCAGAAGTGGCTGGAAGTAACTCGATGGCCATTCGCAATGACGGGATTTCGCACTCAATAGGTAACACAACTTCCAAACCATAAACTAGTTGGAAAGGAGTGAACATTGCTAATGTTTTAACTAAGGTTCGTTACGCCCACAGAGCCAAAAATAGCATGTTGTGTCAATTCGACCGATGAATTCCAATGATTCGTCGGATCATGATGACGAGAACATTGTTGATGGCTTCAACTAGGCCATTAGCTTGTGGATAATAAGGAGTTGAATTGTCATGACGCAAGCCAAGCTGGTCTGTAAGTTCTGTCATCATAAAGTTTCAAAAATGACGCCCATGATCAGTGATAATCGCTTGTGGAACACCAAACCTAGCAATGATATGATTGAATACGAAAATCACAGTTGTTTTGTCGTCTGCCTCAAATTTAGGCATCGCCTCGGCCCACTTGGTAAAATAATCTACTGCAAGGATAATATATGCACGCCCCCCAGCCGATTGAGGGTTACATGTAATAAAATAGATACCCCATCTGGAAAAAGGACCAACATAAATTATAGGGTGAAGAGGAGCAGGTGGAGCACGCATGTTTCGATCAAAAACTTGGCAGTTGTGGCATTTTCAGACCGCAGTAATACAATCTTTAAACATAGACGGCCAGAAGTAGCCAGCGCGCAATATCTTTTGGGCAGTGGCATACCCAAACATATGACCGCCACATGCTCTAGAGTGACATTCATTGAGGACCCTTTCAGCTTCCTCATGAATCAAACAACGTCGAAAAATAGAGTCCGCCCCACGACGATAAAGAGTATCTCTAATAATTTTGAATTGTTTGGATTGGAATCGTATTTTTTGACGGTCCGATCATGAAATATCTGGCCGAAAGGTTTGGGTTTAGAGATAAATGATGATATCCCCATACCACGGATCTAAAGTGCTGATTAGAAACAAGGATTCATCCGCAATGGGATCCTCCACCACAGTGTATCAGCACACGGGAAGTCACACATTAATTCCGCAAAAACTAAAAATTTATTTGACTTAGACTTTTCAAATTCTAAGTCGAACTCCTGCAGGATAACAATCCATTTGGAATACTTTCCCCCCAGCAATTGCTTGGTCAAAATATAGATCATAGGGTTGCAATTAGAAATAGCTGTAGTCTTACGTAGTAAAATGTAATGACGAAAACGTTGGACAGCTTGAACCGCTGCCAATGCCAATTTCTCCACATGTGAGTATTTTAGCTCAGTTGGATTTAACGTGCGACTAAGGTAATATATCACATGTTCAGTACCGAATTCATCTTCCTAAACTAACACCATTCTGATGGTGGAATAGGAAACGGTGAGATACAAGAAGTAGTCCTGGTTGTAGTTGGGAGGATGCAACAGCGGTGCATGGGTCAACACATGATTTAGCGCATCAAAAGATTTCTCAGCTATCTCGTCCCAAAAGAATGAAGTATTTTTCTTCAACAACTGGGTAAAACCCTTTGTGATCTCGACGTAGTTAGGGATGAATGGACGTAAAAAGTTTGCTTTCCCTTGCAAACTTTGGAGTTGGCGAAGACTCGAAGGAGGAGGCAATTTGATAATGGCTTCAACCTTCGAGGGATCGACGCGAATGCCGGCTTTCGAAACAAAAAACCCCAGTGACCGACCCATTTCAATACAGAACACACACTTGTGGGGATTCAACCTAATCTGATAATGCCTACACCTCATAAATATTTCTCTTAAATGGACGAGATGATCAGCTCGATGTAATGAATGAGCAGGCAAGTCATCGAGATAGGGTTGCACAATGTGCTTAATATCATGAAAAGCGTAAGACATGGCCCATTGAAAAGTTGCCCCGAAATTCTTGAGCCCAAAAGGTAATTTGCAATAAGAAAATGTCCCCCATGTACAAATGAATGCCATTTTTGGTTGATCGACAGGTAGAATATTGATTTGATTGTATCCGGAAAAGCCATCCATAAAGGAGAAAATTTCGCTGTCGGCACAATCGTCAATGATTTGATCGATATAGGGTGTAGGGTAATTTTCCTTTGGAAATGCGCGATTAATGTCCCTATAGTCGATACATATTATTATTGTCCCTTGCTTTTTGTTAACACAAACAATATTCGATACCCAATTCGTTAACGGGATCAGATAAATGAAACCTTCTTTGAGTAATTTTTCAACTTTTGCTTTAATCGCAGCAACGTTTCTTGGGTGAATCTGACGCAAACGTTGTCGGACGGGTTTAGCATCCGGGTAAGTTTTGATTTCATGAATTACAATTTCTGGGTCAATTCCTGGCATTTCCTCATAGGACCAGGCAAACACATCATGGAATTCTTGAAATAGGGCCTTATATGTTTGAATTTCATCTTCCATACACGAGGCACCTATATGAACGTTCTCAACAATTCCAGGCTTAACTGAAATGTCAAGGGGAATAGTTCGAGAAATATTTCCCAAGATTAACTCGGAATCGAGATGTTTCATTGGATTCTAAGCATCCTTAACATATTCAGTCATAAAAGCTGATGAAAAATCATTTTCGAAACAATCGCTCTCGGGTAAAAACGAAGATCTGTGATGAAGATCTTCCCATGGTAACTCATCGACGCATAGGATTTCACGAATTTTCTCATCAGTTTGAACAAGTTTTGAAAACGTTATTAAATCCGAGTTTGATGTCGAAAGTGATTCCTCATGGACCACATTCATTAAGTCGATTTGGGTTGATATTGTGTCGGAAAACGACTGCACGGTCTGATACGCAAGTTCATACGGACTCAAAGTCATAAGAGTACCAAATGAATCTATCTCAGATTCAGAAGGTATGATCCAAGGATCATCATTAACAATGGTACCTGATGAAATCATATGAATGGTTGTAGTAGAAGACAATGCGTTGATAGGAGGAAAAGGAAAAGTGCCCAGTAAACCGGAATCTTTAACTAGCCCTACACCAACATCCTTATAAGGGATCGTCGCTTTACCAACATGCTGAATGCTCTCAGCAGAGGCTAGGTCGGATGAAAATTAAGACAACTGGTCTAAGGTTATGATCTTTCCATTATGAGGGAACTTTATAAGTCGGAAGACGGATGAAACAACAGTTGTCACAGTGTAAGACCAACTACGACCCAAAAGAAGGTTGTAATCCAGAGGGGCATCAACCACCTCCACATCTAGATTAACGGTTTTACCTTCAACCCCTATAGGTAGGTCCTGTAAAATGCCGAAAGGATGAAACCCACGGCCATCAAAGGCCTTTATAATCGTCGGGGATTGATTTAGTGAAGGAGAACCAAGTGATCTCCAACATTGTATCGACATAATACATGTGGGAGCTCCCTCATCAATCACAGTCCTATGAACAGGTCTGTTTTTGACTATCACTAGAATCTGGACAACCATTTGATGAGGTAAGCGCGGTGCATTATTTTCTAGATCGAAGATTATAAGGTTCAGGTCCTGAACGTCAACAACTCCTATAGCCGACAAAAGTAACTTGCGCTGTGCTGGACAGGATTGCAGCACTTCCAAAGCCGACATTGCTGAGGGTGAAACAACTAAATCCTCAACAATGTTATAGTTCTGAGTTGCTCTCGCATGTGGATTGAAAGCAGACTTTCGAAGTATACCCTTGGCGGGCAGTTTGATTACTAAGTCTGGATTAGGTTTCTCGATCTGTAGTGGATCGGAACCGGGAGCTGAGGTTGATGGGTTCGAATGAGAAGATTCTGCTTCTTTACCATCAACAGGACTTTTGTGATCAAGTCGCAATCCTAACATGGGACATCATCAATATGGGTTCTTCATGGGCACTAGAGGACGAACCTACCATCTTACTGTCTTGAGCTGGAAAAGGATCCTTCAAGACAGCAGGAGGTTGGGACCCTTTGACAATTTTCGCAACCTCTGCACGATGAGGGCAGTCTCTCGTATAATGTTCTTCATTGCAGATGAGACACAGATAACGAGGTTTGCATTTTTCATCAGTTGATTCCGCTTTTTTCAGGTTTCTCTTTCGAATTTTTATCTGTTTTATTCTTCTTTTTCCCTTTCTTCTTACCACCGGCTTTTGATTTAGCTGCAGATGACTCTACAACGTGAATATCAGCGGAAAGTTTCACGGAAGACTCTCCTATCAGGGAATCTAGCAAGGTTATGATAGGAGAAGAATTCTTAGAAGACTTCTTCTTACTTTTGGTATTAACCATAGCAATCATACTGCCAGTGGCATGAGACCCTGAAGGAGCAACAACGATTTGATTTTGTTTGGGTAGATCGGGGATTTTCTCATGTAACGCACCTAACTAAATATAAAATAAGTCAAGGTACTATGCTTGAGAAATTACTTGCTCCTCAGTAACGACTCCGGCCTTAGCTACATCCTCAGTGAACTTGGGCAGTAAATATTTTACAAACCATTCAGCTAAGATCTGATCCGGGAGATAAACTTTCACTAAACTTCGTCGACGTCTCCATTCATAGATATGATCTGAAATGTAACTGGACGTTGACTGCTTTAACGAAGTTAATAATTCCGTGCCATTGTCATATCTGACCGGAAACTAAAAATGAGTTAAAAATGAGGTAGCTAACTGACTAAAGTTATAAAAAGTGGCTCGCGGTAACTCAATGTACCACTTGGCCGCAAGACCAATTAGAGTGTGCTGGAAAATTCATAAACAAATTGAATCATCTGAAATGGAATTAGACGCACACTAGAGGTGATAAGTCATCACATGGTTCGACGGGTCCTCTCCTGGCTTACCTTCGAACTTAGGAATATCACTGGGCAACTTATGCGGCATTGGCGGCCAATATTGAAGACAGTTAATTGGATCATTCATAAGGCGCGTCAAGTTAGGCAAGTCCAAAGTTGTGATGAACGGTAACTGATGATTAGGGTCCCTAAAACTCGGGGTCTGTAGACCAGCCCCAGGAGGAGGATATCCAGGATAACTAGGAATTGGAATCGCATTTGGGATATTTTGACCTCCTGGAAAACCAGGATTAACTGGAACATACTGGGGTTGCTGAGGTTGTTGATATGTATACCCAGGGTATGGTTGATACTGATAGGTTGGTTGTTGCAAAGAAGGACCGTATTGGTACTGTCCTTGGTACGGTTGTTGATTATACTGAGGTTGAGTGGTGACAACCGTACTTCCTACAGGCATCTGAACCGAAGTGTGGACCATGGGTCCATATTGAGGTAAATATGTTTGAGGAGTAGATACAGGGATAGTAGAAACCGGAGCTGTCGATACTCAAAAAGAAGGTGGGGTAGATGGAGCAGATGTTGCAGCAGTCGCAATAGACGTTTGAGGTGGAGTACGAGGCGTACTAGGCCTAGACTGAGAAACTACAGAAGGTGCATAAGTTTGAACAGTACACTGGACAGGTTACTGGGATGAACCAGAAACCAAGGGTTGTCCAGTTTGAGATGACAACTGCGCATTCGGTTGCAAGACCTATTGGGATTGAGATGGATCCCACACTAAATTCGTTCCGGGGTATGGACCCATAACAGGTTGAGGTTATTGAGGACCATAACCGGGTTGAGGGTAGGGTTGATAATATGATTGACTCGAAGGTGGTTGGTAACCTTGAGCTGGGTACTGACCTTGGGGTTGATAACCTTGAGGCATGTACTGATACTGGGGTTGACCTTGAGGTACATATTGTTATTGAGGTTGATTTCTAGGTACATATTGATACTGAGGTTGACCCTGAGGTACATATTGATACTCAGGTTGACCTTGAGGTACATACTGAGGCTGGGGTTGACCTTGAGGAACGTACTGTCCTGTAGGTATGTACTGTCCTTGAGGTTGTCCCCCAGGCGCAAACTGAGTACCTTGAAGTTTCCCCCCAGGTACATACTGGGTACCTTGAGGTTGCCCCCCAGGTATATACTGGGTACCTTGAGGTTGCTCCCCAGGCACATACTAGGTACCTTGAGGTTGCCCCCCAGGCGAAGACTGTCCACCTTGCAGTTGAGGATTGGGAATAGAACCTGACATCATGAGAATATCTTCTACACTCAACGGTTTAGTACCATTACTTCCATTTAATAACTTTTGTTCGATAGGTTGAGGAGATGGTCCCGAAAAAGTACCAGACATGGACTGATACCCAATGGGAACAGAAGTATCGCTGTATAAAAAGGCTTCCAGAGATTGAGAAAACATGGATGACTGCTTAGACATATTCAACGGAGGATAGTAATATCTAGGTGCTGGGTGATAAAAAATACGAGGTGGTGAAAAACTTAGTCTCGGGTTTTCCAAAAAATTAGTCAATGAACGATACCAAGCACTGCTCCTAGGTGGATTGTAAAAGATTGATTCACGCTCCCTAAGGTCTAAGATAGGTCGATCTTCTAGAAAAGGAATGCTTTCTTTGTTGTCCGAGATAGCAAGTTCTTCAATAGCTATAAGTCCAAAAGGAAGATCTTGGGTAATTATTGTTTCTACCCTAGGTGAACTAGGATCACTAGAAGCTGGAGAAGCAAACTCTGATATGGGAGTAGCAGCAATTTCAGATTCGGGTTCAGATATTTCAGGTTCTTCACCTATATCACTAGTAGATGCAACACGACCAGTAACTTCTAAAATGGATACAGGCTATGTACTATAATCTGCTACTATCGATTGAGAATTAGGATGTACTATCAAAGAAGATTCTCCTTTTTTAGGTGACCCACTTCTACTATTTCTAGGAGTTACGAGGACTTTCAAGCCTTCAAGCTAGCTCGGTACTTCTTCAGGAGGTTGCCCCGAAGCCTACGGGACTTTCTCAGTAACTCAGCCACGTTTACAAACTCAGGAGATTGGCCCCGAAGTCTACGGGACTGCCTTGGTAATTCAGCCACAGTTAAAGAATTTTAACTACTTCACACGCAAACAAAGTAAAATATTAATGAAAACCACCTAAAGCTTCTAAAGAACCAAACAAATTGAATCACACGCCTAAAGAATCTAGGAGATCAATCACACATAAACAGTAACTTTCCGTACCGAAAACACTAGTTGGTGATGAAATCCAACATCACAGAGTTCGATATAGAAATAGCGTTTGGAACAGTTACCCCAGCAACCTGCTTAATGAATAGTCTTGCACAAGTTTCTCCACTTAACCGTCTCGAGTGAAGAGAACCCCCCAGAAAATCCAAGTGAGTCTAGCCGACATCTACTCCAGGTACAGTGGGATCTTCCCGCCACCTTCACCTTAGGAAGAATACTATAGAATATGGTCACTATGGTTACCAACAGAAACAAATATACCTGGGGGAACAGCCTACGATCCGATACACACGCAAGGGCAGAGTAACAAGCTCAATCCCCTTGAAGGCTCCTTGACATAAACCAAGGTTTACCAACAAGTGACCCCAGGTCCTTGACAATGGTTAATCTGAGGTTACTGTTTTTAATACGTGAATATCTAGCATCGTTCCCAATGAGGAAGGATTGATTCCCACACTGGTTCAGACACGATCTCGTGCTTCTCCTTTAAGAGGAGCTTTCCCAGAGCATAGATGCAACAATTGGATTTCTCTCCTACCGCAAGATACAACTACTTGTTTGTTTTACTATCTTGGAGAGTTAAGTACTCCCTACTCCAAGACACTAGCCTAAGCTATGTTGGTGTAATAAAGCCCTAGAAATAAAAAGATTTCTAGATTAATTTTACTTTACGCGTTATTTTTATTGGTTTTTGATTAAGTCAAGAGGTGCGGAGATGAAACTCGTGGTGTGAAGACTCAACTTAAAATCACTAAAGAGATGCACTTAAGATGATTAAACAATCCTTTCTCTTCAATGAACTTCTAGCTATGAAAGTTTGAGAATGCAAATGCGTGTAAACACAAATCTTTCTTAACAAACAAATTTAAAGAAGAGTATTTGTTCCAATGCACTCAAAACGAGACAACTAGTTATTTGCACAGGAATTTCCTTTTTCATTCAAATGCTCAAATGCTACCAAAACAAACTTTTTCAAAAGAGATTTTTGTCTTTTTATAAAAACATTCAAAACTATGACTAAAGCAAATCTTGAGAAAACTATGAACAAAGTAAATCTTAAGATCTACAAACTATAAAAACCTACTTGAAGTAAAAGCTTACAAAATGTTTTTGTCTTTTCAAGGATTTTTTACTTGGCGATAAGCAAACAAAGGACTAACTTGTCCAGAATCACAAATCAGTCAAAAACAAGTAATCTTTTGTTCTTTTTTGTAAAAATGAAATCCAAAATTTTAACACAAGCTTTTCGAAATTTTGGAAAGAGAAAACTCAAGATGGATTCCTCAACAAAGGTTGATTTTACAAATGGTCAGACTCATAAGAAGGCCAATAAAAACCAAGGTGATCTGAGGCTTCTATGCTTCTAAGCTCTGAGCTACTACACGACCAAAATGAAAATCAAGACCGGCAACCAAAACTTCTAGGAATTTCACCTAAAACCCTAACACCAATGAAATTAGACCAAGGAAAGATTTTGAAAAGCCACAAGCAGGTCTGGGCAGAGGATAACAACACCTAAGCCAAAATAAAACTATTTAAAAGAGGAAAAATCAAGTTTTTCAAAAATTTAGCAGGCTCTGCAGGCTCAGAGTTTGCACAGGTGCGTGCACGCTCTATGTGCAAAGTAAACATGCGTAGAGGTACGCACTGTGATACAAGCACAGAGTGCAGACTTCTCCTAAAGTTATGAAAAGCCAAAACAAAACTAGATCCACTAAATCCACCCAATTCCACACACAACAAGTCAAAAACAGAAACAAAAAGATAAGTTTCTCAGGTCAAAGTGAAAGCAAGGAAAACAATCAAGTCCTCATTGGAGTCGCCATTTTGTCACGCGGAATGAGTCGAGGTTGCGGACAGGATCGACCCTCCCTAGTATCTAAAGATATCTAGTGACAAGCAAGCCAATCAAAAACTATCTTTCTCTAAACATGCAATTAAAACAAAGGCAAACAAGTGTTTTAGGCCTACCTTGGGTCCAATGCAAGTTTGTGGAAGCCTCGCTCCAAATGAGCTTGCTTGAAGTGTAATTCTGCAAACAGAAACAAGCAAACCAAATTAAATAGCACCTGAAAAGCCAATATCATAAAGAATATTCATCATAATGATCAAGGAGATTATGAAACAAACCACATAAGGCAATTTGTTGAGAAAAATGAATCTGATTGTATTAATTCAAATGAAGAAGAACTTTACAACCTATGCCTTGATGTTGTACAAGCTCCTCCCAGGGTCCGACAAGAAGTCTCCTCTACTTTGACAAGTTTCACTCACTTCCCAATGAAACCAAAAGGTATGTGATCTCTCCTCTCAAGTTTAACTAGGAAGTCCCAATTCCATCAGCATTTACCCTCAAAATGTTCAGCTTCTAACCTCTCTAGCAACTAACCCAATGCCTTAATTTATAGTGCAATGGAGGGAAGTTACTAGGTCCTTCTTCAAAGGGATAAAGCCCTCCTTCAAAGGGATAGCTCCTCCTATCAAGGGATTAGCTCCTTCTCTTTTGGGATGCATGAACCACCTTGGAGCGAACAATCCACGTCAAAATCCTTCTAGAAACATCTAGAATTAACCCAAAAGTGAGTTTTTTAGGATAAACTTGCGCCTTTTTTACTTTTACAGGGGTACGCAGCCACCAGTTTATAGACAAAGTGTGCAGGTACGCAGATAATATGAAAAAAGGGTGCGAATCCACAGGTAAAAGTAGGAGAAAGTGCGGAACGAGAGTAATATTGATTTTCAATGTCTTTCTCTCATTTGCAAAGCTTGACATGAAGAGCTAAGGTCTGAGACTTGCTTAGGAGGCTAGTATAAGTGATGATAGACCCATACTGACTGCAAATAATCATGGTGACGATATTTTTGTGTAACAAGCTCTCTCTTGATGTCTTGGTTGATTCTAGGCTGAGTATCAGAAGTCTGCATGTTCATGACTGGGTACATAGAGGAGTCTATGAAGTCTTTGTAGGTGAATGTTGTCAAAAACGTTTGGACGAAGGGTGTCCAGTAGAACATTGATCTCTCCTTTCCCCTAGTGTGCAACTTCTGGATGCCCATAAGGAACTTATCTATCCGGTAATACAAAGACATATAAAACAACACTGAAGAATATTTGAAAACTCTTTCAGTGGGAAGTCTGGTGAATTGTTCATGCATTTTGTCTGTAATGAACTAAGAATAATCACACATGATAATAAGAGTCTTTCTCATTTGATGTGTATTGTAGGATGCATGAGAGCATCATGATTATGTTTCTACTAGTTTATGAGAAAATGGTGGCAACATAAGGTCGGGTATCTGTAAGTGTATGACGGTCTTCAATGTTAAAATGCTAGAAAATTTGCTTGATTTTCACTGGGTCTAATGTGAGGTACTAGTCCAATAGGTTTCCAATGGATAGAGGAGTCTCATTAGGGCTAGATTGGATTTGTAGCATTTGGTTGATTGACTCATGTGTAATAGTGAATAACAACTGCTGATCTGGGGAAAAAATAGCCCTTTGGCTAGGGACATAACAATCATGACAATAATGTACAATATCAAGGAAAGGGTGAACTTCTGGCAATGTGTATTTGGGTAAATTGGATTCACAAAGGTCGATGTCATCTGTATGGTTAAAAAAATTTTCCTTACTCCAATAGTGGAGCTTCAAAAGGAGAACTGGAGTTGCAGTGTCTTTTATTTGGAAATCCCTATCTACTAGGGCCAAATGGTCAATGTCCACATGAGGGGCTGACATAGGTCTAACATCTAGAGAGGTATGGGTAGCCATCTTATGGGGAAAGGTGTGAATTGGGCTTGGACATATTATAGAAATTAAGTCTGAATAGGTCTGGTACAGAGTTAGGGTAATCTGCACTTAGCAAAAGAGGGGTTTAGGTATTCTGGGGGAAATAGTCTCAATTTGAGGGAAAGATTAATTATTGTTTGAATTGATTATACACTTTCAAATTGAGATGGTCATTCTGGTTTTTTGTCCAAATGCCTAGAAATGGTGTTATAGGTTGCAAGTGGTTTCAATGGTGGTTGTAAAGGGTAATTTGGCTTCAATTGTGCATTGGATGGCTGAATTGGGCGTCCGAAGCATGTTCGGGAGGTGGCTGGTGGTCAAATTTAGTTGCAGAGGCGGGAAGGCTTAGGAAGCTTTCACAGAGAAAATGAGCAAAAAGGGTGAAAATGAGTGTTTTTTGCTTTTTAACCGGCAATGGTTAGAATGTGGTGTGGAATTTCATAAGGAATAGTGGGTGGTTTCGGCTTTTGGCGAGGAGGTGGTTTCGGAGGGTGTTGCACCGCTTTTGGCCACTAGGCAGTATTTTCATGAGAGCATGAAAATTAGCATGGAGCTACCATGTAACCAAAAGGGGCCTGAGAAAAACCACCATTTCGTGTGCTCTCAGGTAGGTAAAGGCCAGAGATCGGGAGCGCGCGATACGGCTGTGGGTCGTTAGATCTGGGGGTGGAAGGTCGAATGACTTTCGTGCGGTGGAGTTGTATCGAGGAAGTAGGGGTGAAGATTTGTGGGGCCTAGGGGACTAAATACAATTGATTTGTAATTATTTAATGAATAAATGGGGATTAAAATATAATGAATAGGTTATGGAGTGGGACCAGGGTTAAATGGGGTAGGATTTGTTAACCGCACCAAGGTGGGGGGTTAAAGGGATTATGTCAGGAAATATAAGTATAGGGGAGTTAATAAAGTAATGCAGGGGGGATTTAAACTTAGGATAAGGGTTTGTAGTGGGTTTTTAGGCAAAATAGGGAAATTAATAAGGGGAAAGTGGTTTCTTCAAAGGGGAATGGGTTTCACACTAGGCAAAAGGGGTTTTTGGGTAAGGGAATGAGTTTGGAGGGTAAATTGCTATGGAAATGTGTGAAACCAAGGGGAAATGGTGAAAATGAAGGGAAAAGGGTACTCTCTTAAGAAATGATAGGATAATGGGGAAATTAGTAAGTAGTGGGGGGTGAAATGAAATGAGGGGGAGTTAGCCAAACCAACTTGTGAACATCCTTTCACTTTCATAACTGCTCACACTGAAACATAGGATTAAGCATGATAAATGTGCTTATGCTTCAATCAACTTTGTACTTTTGCAACCTTTCTTCTACTTACCCTAACATTTTTTCTTCACTTTATTGGGTGCATTTATGATAGCAGACCCTTTCTTTCCTTTTTCTTTTGAAAAGTAAACTATCTAATTCTAACCTTCTATCTTCCAATGGCTTAGATTAAGCTTATGAATAGTTTTTATTTCTCTACCTAACTACTGATCTGCTAAGATTAAACAATTTGGCTAAATCTTTATTCTCTGACTATAAAAATGAAATTTAAAGCATGAAGTAGTCAATATTAAACAGTTTGACTATCATGGGCTGTGGCATTTATGACAAGCTGCACACAACCATTATTTTGTATAGTAAAGTAAAAAATAGTGGCACTTACAATAGCACACTCTCATGATCTGTTTTTGTTTGGAGTTCATATATTTTCACTTTTTTTATTTTTTCTTATTCTTTTTGTCCTTTGATATTTCTTTTAAGACATACCCTCTTTACATTTTTTAATTTTTAATATGGAAAACATTTTGCAAAAATCAAAATCATGTACAATATTACAAGATCAATCATAGCCAATTAAAAATTATGGATCCTATTAATATAGGACCTTGACAGACCCAATCACCCTCACTGAGGGCAATTTGCACGATATTGGTGAAACAATGAGGGATGTCACCACGGAGGCCCTCCAACAGTTTGAAGAGAAGCAACAATTCGTATTAGGGGCTCTCCGAACAGAGCTATAGGAGTTGCATGCTCGCACTCCATGGACTGGCATAATTTCCACCAGCCTTGCGATCGACACTTCAGCTACCGTGGAGATGTTGCACACAAGGGTGACCAACATGAGACTACTACTAGATGGGGCACTTACTACATAAAATGAGGCCAATAGGCCCACAATCAGTAGCCTGAAAGGGGTGGGATTGAATATGGCCGTGCTCCCTCGAGAGATGCTCCACCTCTTGCAAGATAGAGTCACCACGGAACTTAGGGCCTGGGAGAGTCGTGCTCTGCAGGTGATGAGCAATCAACACATCAATATTGGGTAGTTAGGCCTGTAGTGCAACGAGGCAGTGGAATAGAATAAACAAATCATGCAGGTAGTGGAGAAAGCCTGCCGAATGATCCTGAAGTTGGAAATTTAGGTGGAAGAACTGGTTGAGGCGGTGTCCGCAAGTTGGCGACAGAGGTGCGTGATGCTCGGAAGAGATGGCCAGGATTCAGTTGGAGCTGAACCTGCAGATCGAAGAATTGCAGTTGAGGGTTCAGCCTTCAACTCCATCGAAAGTCAAGGAACAATGTGCCATCGTTGTTACAACGTCAATAGCGGTAGTCAACAGTGCAGTAGAAGACTGCACGCGACTATTTGAATAGTCATTCGAGGTCCTAACCACCTTGTAAGAGGACCCGAATGTAGAGCATTTGGAGACAAAGGCACGCGAGATACAACAAAGATATGGTGAGGTCAAAGGGGCCGCGTAGACGGTCACCATTACACAGACGCTCGCATGAATGCAAGAGGCAAAGGCGCTTAAGGAACAGGTGGATGCAACTCGACACAAAGAAGCGGTCCTAAAAGTGTGCTTACTGCCATGGATAGATGAGACATATACGATCACAACTTCCATTGAAGGAAAGATTGCAACATTGTAGGAAACTCAGCAGAAGATTCAGCGTGGCCGTTCAATGGTAGTCACCAAGTAGAGAGTGGAAGAAGTCTAGCAGGTGGCAACTCAGTGCCCTACCGAGGTTGTAGTTATCCAAACGGAGTTGGGAGGTCTTTGCACTAATATATTCACGCTTGCAGAGTGACTCGAGGGCGAGTCACAATGTTTGTACTGGGGGTGTATTGGGCGCGGGATCCCCCAAGGGTCGTTTTGGTGTTAAAAGCCCATATTTTGGTCAAATTTTGTAATCCAAGTGCAAAGACTCTGCATTTTGTGGTTGCGGAGCACGTAGGGGTTAAAGAGTCATAGGGTTGTCCACCCTTATTTTGGAAATATAATGTCGGCTGTAAAAGATCTACCCATGGTTCACAAACCATGGGATTGTATAAAAAGAGCTAAGCTCTAAGTATTTAATAGCATGAGACAATGGAGAGAGTCATAGCCTTAGAGGAAGAAGTCTAAGTCTTGGGTTGTAGTGTAGGTAGAGGCTCTGTAGCTGAGTGTGTAGAGGCTTAGGGTAGAAGTTCGCAACTGAGTGCGTAGACCCCTGTAGCTATGTGCACAGGGTGGACAGAGTCTGTAATACTTGAAATGTATCAATAAAAGAAGTTATTTTTCTATTTCTATGTATTTGTTTTGTTAATGGGTATGAATATCTTGTGTATGAATTTCCTTTATTATGCTTATATGGTGCGTGAATGGTTGTAGTTACATTGAATAATTGAACGTAATCACGAATATTTTATTATGCAGTGATAACATTAAGTATTTGATAAGATAAGTGAATCACTTAGGATAATAAAGGGATCTGCATGGCACGCTGCTATAGCAGTGCGAAAGTACCTAGCCATGGGTTAAAGCCACACAAAGGATGATCATGTACTTTTGCGAAGGTATTGAAAGCTGGAACAGAGGATTTGTTTTACAAGCCCTAGAGCAAGATCACCTATGCGAAGCCAGGGATAAAGTGACATCACAACCATCTCAAGGGTGCGAAAATTTGGTTCGAGCATCCCCCCATACTGCTTTGGTTGAGACTTTAGTCTGCACTCTGCTGGCTGATGCCAAAAGCGCCAGTAGTGTAGGGATTTGTTTGGCTAACTAACATTGAACTTGGGTCATGCATCCTCAAGCCAACAACAGCTGACTCGGTTATGCAAGGATGGATAACAACCTAGTTTTGTCCGCCCATATATACTTGAAAGTATGTGGAGGCCCAATCCGTATTAGCACTATCTAATGTGAAACCGCACAGTGAGAGCATTCCCATATACTTTATGTATTGTAACACCGCCCTATATACCCTAAGGTATGTGGACGAGCTATGATATACTCACGTACGTGGAATGAGGTATCACACTCGGAATGTATCACATACAAGTTAGCAACAACTGCTATGTTTTACAATGCCAGAACACATCTCTAGCCTAGAACCTCTAAATGTTTGGGTTAGGTGACAATGCTCCATTAGGTTAATTGATGTTAGTTTTAGGTTGATATTGATTAAGAATTTGCCTTTCAAGGTTCACCATGTGATGTATTTTCAATTCCTAGAATGCAACTAATATGATAAGCATCATTTTCATTCAATTTTAACAATGAAAACCTTAGCTAGTAAGGATAGAGAAATCAAATGCTTGTAATCAAAGAGCAAAGAACACATCTAATGCAATTTCCCTAAACTATTCCTATGAGCACACACAAACTCTTTTAATGCACAATGCAAGTTTTTCTTTTCAATTCCCTTAATGTTGTGATGAACAAAAGGAAACTAATGCACATACAATCAATCAATCTTTTTGCAAGAACAAAGACTTACGATAGTTCAGTTTCGAAAGAAAGGAAAACTTTTACGACACTTTCTTTTGAACAAAGATTAATTGACTATAAACTAACTTTGAAAATGAATTGATAGTGATAAAGAAATCATTTAAGAAACACTAAACAATAAAAGACAAAGTAGGGTTGGCAAAGGAAATGCAAATTGATTTCAGAGACACAAGCATCATTGACCTTTCAGCGAGCAGAAACAAAAGGAAATTTGGGAAAAACCAACTCAAAGGATGGATTTTTGTCCTAAGTAGGATCATCACAACCTTGAATGGGAGATAGTGTGCTTCAGAGCACTGTCCTCAAGCCATGGGTACTCTGTAGCGCTCTATCTCTAGACCAAACCTGCACTGGTGCCAGAGAGGCCATCCTAGGGGCTTACAAGCACAATTTTCACCAAAAAAACACTGCAAAAGGATGAAAGAAGATCAATGGAAGCAAGTAAGTTCTACTAGAGTGTACTAGGATGAAGGTAAACTACTCAGAACAATGATCTTTCCCCAACAGAGTTGCCAATTGTTATGAGGAATTTTGCATCTACGGATAAATACTAATTCCCTAGGTAGGTAGCTATACCTAGAACAACAAATTTAAAACGCTTATCCTTTTTCTATAGACGATAGATAAGAGAAAGGGAATCAAAGAACCTTCTTGTTCTCTCGCTTTCATTTTGTCTCCTTTGTATGAATCCTATCGCTCCTTCTTGAACTTAACTCGCTCAAAAAGTACCTGCAAGCATAAACAGAAGATAGAGAACCAATCAAAGCAAGAGATCTATCGACTATAAGTAAATGGAATCAGATACATTCACACATATAAACATCATATATCAAGATAAGCATATGGAAAAAAGTTTAAACAACTTTATTAAGTAGAAGGAAGAATTACAACCATTAATTATGATCGATTGTCACTCTTCTAGCTTGGGCTCCAACCAACATCACATTAGTAGCACAACACTCCAACAGCGTAACAACACTTTCTTATAATCTCAATCTTCACACCAATAATATCTCCTTACAAATTCTCAAAGTCCAGTCCCTGATCACTTAGATGAGTGCTCGATTTATAAGCAAATGGAGGAGGTTTGGTCGTAAATGAGGGCATTGAATGGCCTTCCAAACTTAGAGTTAGTTTCCATGGAGGAAGGGATGAGAGGATAGGAGGTACTTAACTCATTCCCTATCTAATTTCGAGCTCATAGGAGATGATAAGTGTGGGAATCTTCTAGATGGATCTAGAAGATAAGAATATTCCCAAAACCCTATGTGAATTTCGCTCAATCTCACCCAACGCAGGTCAAAGTGGGCCTAGGTGCTCTGCAAAGCACCTTGACATGGGCCTACCTATACAGAAGTGCACTTTCCCCTGTCCAAGGCTGTGCTGGTCCCTCAAGGAGGCTTTTATGGAGGGATTCAGGCCAAGAAACTATCAGGGAAAGAGGCATTCAAAGTGGTGGCTTGTCTAGGGCATGTAGCATCTGAATTAGGGTTTGATGAGCCCTAATGGTACTGATCTGAATGATGGGAGTGAAGTGCCCAAATGGATTTATAATAGGTAGGGAGCCCATCCGATAGGAAGGGAACATCAGGAGGGATCTTGAGTATTGGGTCAGTGGCAATTTCTTGGTATAGCAGGAAACAAAGATTGGGTGAACTCAGTTCGGCAGAGGCAAAGTACATGGCTACAAGTTAGGCAGCATGCAAGGCCATCTGGATTAGGAAGATCCCAGTTGGTTTGTTTGATTAGCAGATAGATCCAACTGTGATTTACTGAGATAATTAGATTTGCATGAAACTCTCTGAAAGTCCAATTTTTCATGATCAGTCCAAGCATATTGATAATCGATATCATAATCTCAGATATTGTGTATTGAGGCAGATTATGTTGTTAGAGTGCATTCCCATGGAGGAGCAAGATGCTGACATTTTGGCAAAGGCATTGTCAAGATGTAAAATTGAGTTTCATAAAGACAGGATCGGGTAGATGATAATCCCTTTCTTGTTGAGAGGGAGTGTCGAGAATGGCAATAAGAAATTCCAGTTTAATTTGTCCTTGAATGAAACTATGGATTAAAATCAAATTCTATTCTCATAGCAACTTGTAATAGTTAATTAAGTTTAATTAACTTAATTAGCTTAGAAATTTCGAGTTGGAAGTTTTTCTATAGTCATGTATATTTTCTCCTTAAATTTTACGGGTTTGGGATGAGTTTTTTTCAGTGGTAATTAGATAACTCAGTTTGACTGAGTTATGGTCTGTTAAACTAGTTCTAACTGTTTGTGGAACTAGTAGAGGTCTAGGAGTGAGTTGGTGCACTGGTGCATCCTCAATGCTACTCCAGCTAATTGAAGATCTCCTCATGAGAAACTCATGCATGTTAGTTCAAAGAAAGACCCAGTTGAGAGTAGATTACATGGACATTGTATTATCAATTGTAGAATGATCTGAGTTGTACAGATCATGAATGCAATCAGAAGAGGACCTAGATTTGGATTGGATAGTTATGGAAGAAGGAATTCCCAATTAGATATGGGTTATTCCTATTAGGAATTGTGCAAGGAAATAGGGGCTCAAAAGGCAACATAAATTGGCTAAGTGTTAGTTAGTGCAGACTTGTGAGGTAGAGAGTTGATCATACTTGTGCGAATTTGTTTGTGTGAGAACAAACTTTGTATTAACACTTAGATTTTTTATTAATGCAATAGATAGTTGGAGTTTTGAGCAATGGCTTTCCCCAGAGGAACAATTGTGTTATGTGTCTTTGATTATCTTCCACTTGTTAATTATTGTTTTCATCAATTCTTGATTTCCACTCTTTAAAGAATAACATAGATTCTTATTTTATGTTTTAGTACATTATATAAAGAATGAATCTTCTAAATTTCTATTAAAAAAAATTAATAAATTTACATTTGATTTGAATTATCAATAATAAAATATCTTAATTATAACTTAATTAAATAAAGAAAACGAACTAAATTCATCGTGCCCGAATTGACATGAAAAATGTTAAAACTAAATCATGCAAGCTTTTCACTCAAGCTTTCTACCTTTGTTTTTTCATTTTATTTTTCTCCCTTATCATTAACATATGCGTCTTCTTTATTATCGTGTATTATGTATGCTTACATTCATGTCATTATTAAATGCTTATATTATAGGATTTATTTTAAAGTATCATCAATAATATAATGTCATACCTAAAATTTTGATTCTTTTATGTAAACTATTAAATTGAAAGTTTATAATTGAAAAGTACAACCCTAGTTGGGACCTGCATTTAATTCCAAAATTTGAAGGATTAAAGTTGCTTTAACACTACAAATGTTTGTCATATGTAACAAATTTACATTATTAAAAATATTCATGATTATCTTTTCTATGTCGATATTATTATTAAAAGTTTATATCATAGTATTTAGGTTAATTTTTTTATTATTAGTATAATGTTAAATATTGAAATACAATGTTACATATTGAAAGACTAGTGAAAAAATTCATTTGGTCATTAAAATGATTGAATTGAAATTTCACAACTAAAAATTACAAACCTCATTGAAATATATGTTTGATTCTAAAGTTATGAAAAGTAATTTTTATACCATAATAAATAAATAATAATCATTATTGATATTTTATGTCATATGTCATAGTACTCATTATTGATATTTCTCTTATCAAAATTATTTCAAAGTTACGGAAAGTAAAGTTTTTATGTTTCATAGTTACAAAAATATATGTTATATGTTACATGATTGTCAAATCATTATCATATATGGAAACACTAGCCAAAACTTTGGTTCTTTTAGGAAAATTATTGAATTGTGATATGTTTTTGTTTTTATTTTTAAATGTTTAACGTTAAAAAGATTAAAAGTAAAAATAATTATCTTTTTCACTAGATTAAAAGTAATAATAATTATCTTTCCTACATCGATGCCATTGTTAAAGGTTTATGTCACACACGTACTATCATCATTGACATAATGGCAAGCCAAAATTTTGATTTTTGATTCTTACATGAATGTTATTGAATTGAAAAGTACGAAGAATATTTGATCATACTTCATACATTACAAAAATACATGCAGCAATTTATTTGATTTAAAATAATAATTATTATCTTTCTTACATCCATATAATTGCAGAGGGATTATTTTAAGTTGTCATCATTGGCACGATATGATATAAGGAAACATTAGATAAAACTTTAATTCTTTTATAAAAAAAATATTTAATTGAAATTTTGTAATTGAAAAGTACAAGTGACATTGTGATATATTTTCGTTTTTGATTTTTTTTATACTTAACATTAAATAGATATGTGACATTTATTAATTTAATTTCATTAAAAGTAATAATATTATATTTCTTACATTCATGTTATTATTGAAGGCTTATGTTATAGTGTTTATTCTTTCTTTTGTGGCATAGTGGATATTGCAGTTGGTTTTTGGCTAAACTATATTAGTTTATCTTTGACAAAAAATATTTTTTTGTATAGCTTAATTTTAATGATTGAAATTTATTATTTTTAAAAATAATTTAATTTATCTTTTTTCTAATTTAATTAGTTACTTAGTTTAACATCTTATTACTCATTGCTTGGGGATTTGTGTTATGCATTTAGGTTGATCCTATTTCTTGGTATATTGGTGTTACTAGACTTGGTACAACAACTTTGTAAAGAAATGTATAAAGTGATTTATTTCATTTAGTGATTAATATTTTCGTGTGAGCCATTAATTTTCTAGCGGTCAAGGCACACCTCTTGGGTTTGTGAATTCAATATTTCTTTGTTGCCATGTTTCTTTTTTGTATTACAAAGGCATGACTTCTAAAAAATTGGTTATCCATTGTAAGTATGTGTTATCTGTTGTTATGAAACTGTTAGTTGGCACACATAAATTATTTGTGTTTACTTTTATTGAAATGTGTACACTGTCTCCTCTACAATTCGAGAAAGCTACGCATTTCAACTGGGGAGGTATGAATCCCTTGAGAACCTCTCAAATTTGGACAAGTATGCCACACTTTCAACTCAATACTTTTGATTCCTTTGACAACATCTCAATTTTAGATGAGAATGACCAAAAAATGTACCTTTTGACGTCCTCTTCCTGATTTCATTGTTGGTAGGATTTGACATTAAACACTAACCTAATAAATAAATTTGACGGAGAGTTATCTCAATACTCATTTTGTATGAGATAAACATGCCTATCATAATCATTTCAATAGGATATGTTTTGATTTTTCCTTTTCAGTATTATACTCTGACTTTTTACTTTGTTTTTAGCATGTTAGCCCTCGGGGTGATGTCTATATAAGTTTTTTTTGTGCAGCCACATACATTTAACATCTAAAGTTATGGTAAGGGTTAGCCGCATAAAAGGAAAAAATTTATTAATTTATCCATTTTATATGTTCCGACGTATCACCATAATTAATTTTTCTAGGTAAATCCCTTAGTGTTTGGTATATTTTTATAGAAAGGATTGGTATACTTTCTATAAACGAATGAATTTGGTAGTGATTATTGATGCAGGAGAATCAAGACCTTTTTCTCCATTTGTAAATATGGGGTGTGATAATATTAATTTGTAAATATGGGGTGTGATGATTTTTAATATTTTATTAATTAACTTGAATTAAATAGGAGAAGGTGAGGATTTATGTAAATATCTTTTTATTAATAAAAGGATATGAGGAAATTTAATTAGTTGAAGGATTTTAGGGATAAAGATCTATCCTTTAGGGATGTTGAGAGATTTAGGGGTTTGTTGAGGAATTGAAGGAATTGAGCATTTAATTAAATGATTTTTTAAATTGTATAAATAGGAGGGCTTTTTGAGAGAAAAGACATTAGAGATTGTGAGAGAGGTTGATTGAGAACAGGCTTGATCAGCAAGGCTATAAGCCTTCAGCAATTGTAAGGGCCAAATGTTGAATATCTGGCCACGAAGGAAGTTTGTAAGTATGTGTTTATAAATATGATAAGTACGATTTTTAGCAATTGCGTGTTGATTTCTGAAATGGTTTTAGTGAGGCGCACTTGTATGAGTTGTGTTTATAAACCAAAAGCGTCGAATGATCTATAAGGATGATGGTTCATGTGTTGGGGTGAGTGCTTTTATATAACCATATTGGAATGGCAAACTGTTATATAGTTGGGTGTATCGATGCTTGATTTTATACCTGGCTCTTTGATGACATATCAATGTCCCATAAGCAATATTTAAATGAATGGTTGATAGCAAATTGGAACTGCAGTTATTGTGATAGAACGCTGAGAGAAGCAAATGCGTTGAATCGTATCTGGTTTAGAGATTGAATAAATTGGGTTTGACAACAATTGAAGGGCGATGAATGAAAGGCATAATAAATGGTTGCTATGGATAAATCTATGGTTATCAAGATCGATTAAATCTCTGCTGTGGCATTATTTGTGAATGATGCTCTCACACGTTGTTTAGGTTGTGTAACAGTGCAATGGACAAGCAATGGAACAACTTTTTTTTAATCTGGACGCAGGAGCAACAGTAATCAGTTCTGAATTCATGTTGTTGAAGTTTTTATGTTAATCAATGAATTGAATGAATTCCTGGAACGTTGGTTATTTTAATTTGAAATATAAACTATAGTGGCTTCTATTAGTACAGTTAGTTGCAGCGAGGAGCGGTCAAATACTATTGTTATTCTTTATTTGGGATGATGTGACAAGTACAGCGCTGAATCCTGGTGCCTTTCATCCGAAATCAGTGGTGAAATTGCGATTCTGCATGTGCACAACGTCTGACCACGAGGAAGTGGTCCATAGTGGCAAATATATTTTTTGAGCATCTGGAGAAACTTTGGCCGACTCACGTAATTTGACGCTGATAAGAGTTAGTCGACAGGTCAACCAGGCTCGTAAACAGGTTTGACTTTATAACTTCTTTTGATGAAACAGATATCTCACTACATTGCTATAGCGCAAAGGAGAACTGTAGCTACACCAGAGAAGGTTGATAGCACCTCAAGATGCTTGCAATCGTATTGTTGATGTGATGCATGAAGTTGTAAGGAAGATAGAAGCTGTTTCCGAAGAGAAAACTCGTGTTTTAGAAAAGACACAGTCCAAAATCTAAAGGCGGTCCAGAACGGGTAAGATATGTTAGAGTTGCATAAGTTATAATGAGTGGAAGAGATATATGATTGCCAGATTGAATATAAAGTAAGGCACAATCTATAACGAGAGTTATTGAGTTGTTTGCTTTTGAATGATTAGTCATAAAGAATTGGTGATAAACCTAAAGGTGCATTTGATGATGAAGTCCGATTTTAAAATGGTGTTTGTAAACATTTGACTTTGTAGTTGAATGGTTGAACTTTTGTATAAATCCGCTACAAAGAATAGAGGTTAAATTGGGATAAATGAATGCAGGTTGTATGGACCAGATTGCCATAGGGAAAATAAGTAAATTACGTGAGCATAGATCGATTTCCCATATGAGTGACCATATTTTGTTATTTGGCATTTGAATTCTGGGTTTGTAGAAATGCAAGGGCGAATTCTTGAATCAAGCCATACGTGAATGAAAAGTATTAAGGATTTGAGTTTGAAGATAAAGTTAAGCAGATGTTTAATGATCCTGGGTATGGCAAGCTCTAGGATTGCATCAATTTTTGGTATCAGAGCTCGGCTCTATATGAAAGTTTATTGAGAAGTGTTGAAAACTGAATTTGAATTTATATTAAATCTTGTATGGGGAAATAAATCTCAGTTTTGCATTCGAACATAATAGAATTATGTAAAATTCGATATGGGTTGTATGAGTGATTGAAAAATTGTAGGCGATAAGTGCAGAGATAACTTATGACAGTAGATGCGCATGCAGACAGGGAAATATCAGATTTTAATCTGATAGTCAAGCAAATTAGAATACAGCTGAAGGAATGAAAGATCATGTAGGTATTGTGTTCGGTTAATTTTGATTTGAATTTTATTGACAAGAAATGGAATGAGAATTGATGGTTGCAGCAAAGAAGAAACTTAGCAAAGAGGGAATTTTCGCTGACAACTGAAGTTGCTAGAAGATTGGCAGAGAGAATCAGATTTTAAATCTGATTGACAGAGGAAGCATAAAGATTGTTGTAGCATATTTTCAGGAGTGGTTAGATTCTGAAGGTAATTGAAGTACAGGCAAATGGAAGGACAAGATCAGACGAGATCTTGGAGGTAAAATTTTATGTTTTTTGAAGATTTAAATATTGTAGTCTTTGCATTGAAGTATTATTGCAAACTCCCAAAAGGCAATGTGATTAAGATTGCTAACAGATAACGAAAGCTGGTGGAAGCGGTAGAACCTTTGGAATTCCAATAGAGATTGGAAAAGGAGAACAGTTGTGAACAAGCAGATGAGTTGAAGCTAGGAAGAGCAAAGAGAAGTGCTCAAAGGAGGTTCCAGAGATAGAACCAATTGCTTGCCAAAAGACTGAGTGAGGAGAGCTTGGTGAGGTAAGTGGCGGCAGGACAAGACTTGCTGCTAAAAAGGCTTAGTGCAACTCATAGTAAAGTGAGTGAGGGACTCATGGAAATGGAAAGTGACAGTCATAACAGAGGTTCTGAAATGAACCACAGTAGAGGACAAAAGGAGAAGGGTGCCTAGGCAATTGGCATATAGAGACAATTAAGCAAAGAGGAATATGAGAGGGAGAAGGCTGAGATAGCAGTTCAGCTTGAGGTGTTAATGGAGATGTTGCAAAGAAATGAGGAAGACCAAAAGCGTGGTTATGTCATAAGAAAGAAGATGAGGTGGCAGAGACTACAAGAGAAGTGGAATCATCAAGTAAATTTGCAGTTGATAAAGGAACTAAGGGAACTTGAATAGGCTATAGATGTCAGATAGAGGATAGAGAAGCTCAAAAGAGTTGAGCTACAGCAAAATCAAGATGTTGAAGAAGATGTTGAAGTTTCGTTATGTTACCCAGAGAGTGGACCATTAATTTTTGAAAGTGATGAAGAGCTAGAGGAGTTGAATCATATGAATGATTCGAAGCAGCCCGAGGACTTGATGACTGAAGCATCAAATAAGACCGTAAGGTCCTGTGATTTTAAAACTAACGATTTGTGTGTGATTGCAGGTTTGGAAGAAGAGGAAGAACATCTACTGAAGGATGTTAAGAAAGATTTAGCAGAAGAAAGACCATGTGAGGAAATGGAAGATCGCATAAAATTTCCAAAGTCTGCTCCAAATAAAATCATTGAGTTATATAGACAATTAGACTTTCAAAGGAGGAAATTGGAAGAACAAAGGATGAATGACCAGGATAGATTGCTGATGAAGGATGACAAAGCAGTTGTCATAAATGATAATCAAGATGAAATTGCAGGTGACGAGCAAAAGAATGTTGAGGGAAAGGAAGTTTGGGAGGCCGCAACATTCATATTAATAGCTAGAGCAACGTGTGAGGCAACATTTATAGTAGCAGCAGCAGATAAGGAGCAATCAAGGGATGGAAACAATCAACAGACAGAGGACATACTGGACAGAGAAATTGAGTTGATAAGGAGGTTAATGGTAAAAACATCCCAGAGAAAGACAGCCGAAAGAAAGAAACGGAACGACATTAAGAGAATGATAATGAAGGATTGTAAGAGCAGAGCAGGTGGAGCACTACAACACAAAATATGGAAACCTGGAAGACAACAACAGATGACAACAACGGTGAAGCAATCGACAAGCACAAAAGGATTCAAAAAAAAATTTGGGATCCAGGAGGAGATATCCAGACTTATGACCGGGTGGTCATGAATTTTCTTACATGGGGAGTCTTATGCAGGAGCATCGACCTTTTTCTCCATTTGTAAATATGGGGTGTGATAATATTAATTTGTAAATATGGGGTGTGATGATTTTTAATATTTTATTAATTAACTTGAATTAAATAGGAGAAGGTGAGGATTTATGTAAATATCTTTTTATTAATAAAAGGATATGAGGAAATTTAATTAGTTGAAGGATTTTAGGGATAAAGATCTATCCTTTAGGGATGTTGAGAGATTTAGGGGTTTGTTGAGGAATTGAAGGGATTGAGCATTTAATTAAATGATTTTTTAAATTTTATAAATAGGAGGGCTTTTTGAGAGAAAAGACATTAGAGATTGTGAGAGAGGTTGATTGAGAATAGGCTTGATCAGCAAGGCTGTAAGCCTTCAGCAATTGTAAGGGCCAAATGTTGAATATCTAGCCACGAAGGAAGTTTGTAAGTATGTGTTTATAAATATGATAAGTGTGATTTTTAGCAATTGCGTGTTGATTTCTGAAATGGTTTTAGTGAGGCGCACTTGTATGAGTTGTGTTTATAAACCAAAAGCGTCGAATGATCTATAAGGATGATGGTTTGTGTGTTGGGGTGAGAGCTTTTATATAACCATATTGGAATGGCAAACTGTTATATAGTTGGGTGTATCGATGCTTGATTTTATACCTGGCTCTTTGATGATATATCAATGTCCCATAAGCAATATTTAAATGAATGGTTGATAACACATTGGAACTGCAGTTATTGTGATAGAACGCTGAGAGAATCAAATGCGTTGAATCGTATCTGGTTTAGAGATTGAATAAATTGGGTTCGACAGCAATTGAAGGGCGCTAAATGAAAGTCGTAATAAATGGTTGTTGTGGATAAATCTATGGTTATCAAGATCGATTAAATCTCTGCTGTGGCATTATTTGTGAATGATGCTCTCACACGTTGTTTTGGTTGTGTAACAGTGCAATGGAGAAGCAATGGAATGGTTTTTTTTAATCTGGACGTAGGAGAAACAGTAATCGGTTCTGAATTCATGTTGTTGAAGTTTTTATGTTAATCAATGAATTGAATGAATGCCTAGAACGTTGGTTATTTTAATTTGAAATATAAACTGTAGTGGCTTCTATTAGTACAGTTAGTTGCAGCGAGGAGCGGTCAAATACTATTGTTATTCTTTATTTGGGATGATGTGACAAGTACATCGTTGAATCCTGGTGCCTTTCATCCGAAATAAGTGGTGAAATTGTGATTCTACATGTGCACAACGTCTGACCACGAGGAAGTGGTCCATAGTGGCAAATATATGTTTTGAGCATCTGGAGAAAATTTGGCCGACTCATGTAATTCGATGCTGATAAGAGGTAGTCGACAGGTTAACCAGGCTCGTAAATAGGTTTGACTTTATAACTGCTTTTGATGAAACAGATATCTGACTGCATTGCTATAGTGCAAAGGAGAACTGTAGCTACACCAGAGAAGGTTGATAGCACCTCAAGATGCTTGCAATCGTATTGTTGATGTGATGCATGAAGTTGTAAGGAATATAGAAGTTGTTGCCGAAGAGAAAACTCGTGTTTTAGAAAAGACACAGTCCAAAATCTAAAGGCGGTCCAGAACGGGTAAGATATGTTAGAGTTGCATAAGTTATAATGAGTGGAAGAGATATATGTTTGCCAGATTGAATATAAAGTAAGGCACAATCTATAACGAGAGTTATCGAGTTGTTTGCTTTTGAATGATTAGTCATAAAGAATTGGTGATAAACCTAAAGGCGCATTTGATGATGAAGTCCGATTTTAAAATGGTGTTTGTAAACATTTGACTTTGTAGTTGAATGGTTGAACTTTTGTATAAAGCCGCTACAAAGAATCGAGGTTAAATTGGGATAAATGAATGCAGGTTGTATGGACCAGACTGCCATAGGGAAAATAAGTAAATTACGTGAGCATAGATCGATTTGCCATATGAGTGACCATATTTTGTTATTTGGCATTTGAATTCTGGGTTTGTAGAAATGCAAGGGCGCATTCTTGAATCAAGCCATATGTGAATGAAAAGTATTAAGGATTTGAGTTTGAAGATAAAGTTAAGCAGATGTTTAATGATCCTGGGTATGGCAAGCTCTAGGCTTGCGTCAATTATATATTTTCACGAACAAACCATTTAATTAGCAAGCAACTATTAATAATCTATGAGTGGGATAAATAGAGTTGCAAACGTATCCAAATAAATCCTGAAAAATAAATAAATGAAATCCAATTTATTATACATTTAAGATTAAGAATTAGGAAACTGATATTATATCTAAGGATTCAAATAATTGTAAATAAAGTCTAATAGTAATGCATGTAAGAATTAAAATTTAATTACAAGGGATTTACCCTAAATGTTTTGAAAATGTTTCCTTCAAACATAATACATCTCAATAAAATTTAAATAAATTTCAATTTTCTATGCATTTAAGAATTAAAATTTAACTAGACCTAATTACAATGCTTGATGCATAATTACAATTAACAAAATACCTCAATTTACCAATTAGTAAAATTTAAATTGATGGGATTCTAAACCTTAATAGTAACTTGAATTATATATATATATATATTATATATATATATATAATAGATAAGATATAGATATAGATATAGATATTAGATATAGATATAGATATAGATATAGATATATATATATATAATATAATATATATATATATATAATATATATATATATATATGAGATTCCATGCATTTATTTATTTTATTAATTTATATTTGAGTTGAGTAAAAAGTATCATATTAATAAAAATATAATGGTGAGAAAGAATAAATGTGATATTTCAAGAAACAAAATTAGAAAAGTTGTTAATGTCTGCAAATATTGCATAATTACAATTAATAAAATATTTCAATTTACCAATCAATAAAACCTAAATAATGACATTCTAAACCTCAACAATAACTTAAATTCAATATTTTCATTTTAATTGCGTCGTAAGGCATCCCCTCCATGCCACTTTTACTTTTGTGTGCCTTTGATTTAGGTGTTAGACGATGGAAATAACCTCTTCCATCAGATTGAAAACCAATATTAGTTAGTTATAATTAGTTATGTGATAGCTACAATTCTTTATATAATACTATGGCAGAATTATAGTACCAAAATTCATCCACACGAGCTAATGTTGTTCGCTAGGCATCCTCGGATAGATGATAAGCTTTCATAGTGGAAAAAAAACTTTTATTTTTAGCAACCATTGTTGCACTTAGAATGTTTTTTGAGTAACATCATGGTTGTTAGGTTGCCTGCTCTCTTTACTTGTGAGCACTCCACAAGACCAAGCAAACCTAGAATTTCAAATATTTTGTGCGTGTCAATTGAAAATTTGGAGATTGGAGTTTGTTTTCTATGCCTGTCAAGCAAACATGGAATTTCAAATATTTTTTATGCGTCAATTGAAAATTTGGAGACTCGTGTTTATTTTCTATGCCTGTAATTTATGACTCTCAATTTTTTTGTGTTAAAAAATTAGCAAGAGTTCGTGTAGTTTGACATTCAAATGTTTGGCATTCTCCCTATGAACAAATCTTCCATGATGGCCATCAGAACACCAAATTTCTTCCTATTTTGTAGTTTTTGTCTCATGCTCATCGTTACAATCCTAAGCCTAGTGTTAAGTTGCAGTAACTGCATCCATCAATTTAAAATCGCCTAAAGAAATCAGTCAAAATGTTAAAACATTTTGTAACATTATGTAATTTGAATCAGTCAAAAGGTTAAACATTACATTAAAAAATATATACCATACTTGGTAAGGCGCACAAATAAAATAAAAAATTAATAAAAACATTGACTCAATCGATATTCATAAAAAATAAGATTAAACCAAAATAACAAACATAAAACTAATATAATAATTTATAATTATAATTGATTATTAATAAATAAATTAAACTAGCATCGATCCATCTTATCTTCGGATCTACTAGGTGCTAAGACGATCAAATCTCTTGAGATGCAAACGTCTTTTAGAGTGAAAAGAGATTTTATCTCTCTCAACACTTGGTAGATTTGGAGTTAAGATGGATCTAACCTTGGTTTACCATTTGTTTTTTAAGTTAAAGTTCTATTACTTTCAATGTGCCAAATTACATCCCAAGTACATCATGATATACAATGACCTCAACCAACACATAGGAAGCTAAAGTACTATATCATCCACATAATAGACGCGAGAAGTCCTTAAAAAAACTACAATTGTTTCAAACATCAGTCCAATAGAGACCGTTAAAAAGAGATCAAGAGAATACATGAGAGAAGGATTACGAGTCAGAAAAGGTCAATGGTTTCCCTCGCATTGGAGGTGGCCCTCTATATTAGCTATATATGCATCCAATATTTCTAAATAGTATTTTTGATGTCTTTAAATCCTTCAAATGTCATTCAAATATAAGACAATTCCATTCCCATCTTCTCTTTTTCCTTTAGAATGTGCTTAAGTAGAGACTTCTATTCCGAATGCAAAGTAAACAAATGCAAGAATCAACTCATTTGTCCCCTAGTGTGTCTAGGGTGAGGTAGCCAATTAGACACCTAACAACAAGGTCTAAGTAAGAATAAGCAAGGCATTCTCATGTCACATTAGATTCTAGTTGTCGAATTTATGCTAGTGTCAGGGGAAGTTATTTCATGGTAATGAAAGGTTGCTTCTTGTGTCTAAGGTTGCCCACACATTCTGTCATTGGAGTTATGTATACCTCTCCCAGCTAGCCCCTGTCTACATCTCATATATTGCTTGGCCATGACAAAAAGAGGTAAAAGGTGACAAAAGTATTTTCCTACTTGAATGGTTGGAATTTATCCACACCCTATTTGAATATGCCAACTTTATTTGAGATTCAAGATTTCTTGCAATTGATATTGGAAATGGGATAACATTTGATATTTTGGAAAATGAAAATCATTAATTTGATTATATATAGTGATTGTTGCACCTTTTTTGAATTTTATTATAAATGCTAATCAATAAATTTATTGCAAGAATATTCTATTAATTGTAATTATAATTTTATAAATTTATTGCACAAATATTCTATTAAAGTAATCACAATTTTATAAATAGATTGCATAAATAATCTATTTATTATTATAGACGAACCTAAGATGCTTGATATTTTTGAAAGTGAAAACCATTTACTATATAAAAAAAATCATTTACTAAAATCAAGAAGAATCGTGACATATAAAAAAATCATTGAAGATAAAAATTAGTAAACAAAATTCTATTCAAAGCTAGAAGATAAAGAGAAATCACTTACATTATTCCAAATTGAGAGATTCTATAATATTTCCAACATAGATTTCCTCTCAATCTTTAAGGATGTTATTTTATGGTGTACAGTGAATATTGTTTTGGATTTTAATGGTTAGAACACTGTAATCATACTTCTATAAATTTATTGCAAGAATATTCTATTAATTGTAATCATAATTTTATAAATTTATTGCATAAATAATCTATTCATTATTATACAATAATATGAGATGTTTGATATTTTAGGAAAGTGAAAATCATTTACTATATCTAGTGATTATTCGACCTTTTTTTGAATTTCATTATAAATCCCAATTACTCAAGAGATAGTTACACAAAATATGGAAATGAAGATTTCAATCATATGATTTTACATTCATACCCTTCTTCCATATAGAGAATCGCACCCAAGATGGAAATGGGATAATGTTTGATATTTTGAAAAATGAAAATCATTAATTTTATTAGATATAGTGATTGTTGCACCATTTTCTGAATTTGGCTATAAATGCTAATCAATAAATTTATTGCAAGAATATTCTATTAATTGTAATCATAATTTTATAAATTTATTGCATAAATATTTTATTTATTATTACAGAGGAATCTGAGATGTCTAATATTTTGGAAAGTGAAATTCATTTACTATATATTGTGATTGATGTACCTTTTTCTGAATTTATTTATAAATTTCAATGAATATTCCAATCATATGATTTTATATTTATACCCTTCTTCCAAATGTGATTGCAACTCTGCAAGTATATATAGAAGGGTTTACTCCTAACTTAGGTTTATCTAATATACCTACCTAGTAGATAATGTGATGAAGAATTAGAGCTTGAGACTAATAATTTTTACCATGAGATTTTAATAATATCCACTCACCAAGTAGAAAATTTTACCATGCATTAAAGTTTAAGATACTCCAATCATATAGCTCTTTTGATACCTTTCTTCTTATGATAAGGATAAGTCTTAATGATGACAATCATTCTCCCAAATAATTTCAAAATTTACCAACCACTTAGATCATATGATTGTGCAAATAATTTCAACATCTTTCAACTATTTCGATAATATAATTATGTATTAAAGCTTAAACGTTAAAAAATAATGAAATATTTATATGAATGTTATATGAATCGAATTAGTCAAGATGTTAAATATTACATTAAAAAATCTATACCATAGTGGGTTGGAGAGCGTCTTTTGAACGCAAAAATTTAAAAAAAATAATAATTTATAACCATCAATACAACATTTTGACTCACTCAAATTTCATAAAAAATAAAATTAAAATAAATAAAAAAATAACAAAACAATTAAAATAATTAAAATAAAAAATAATAATTATAACTATCAATGAAAAACATTTTGACTTAATCAAATTTCATAAAAAAACTAAAATAAACTAAAATAACAAACATAAAATAATATATAATTTATAATTATAACTGATTATAATTAATTTTTAAATTACCATGGATCCATATTATCTTTGAATCTACCAAGTGCTGAGACGATCAAATCTCTTGAGATGCAAACCTCTTTTAGAGTGAAAAGAGATTTGATCTCTCTTAGCACTTGGTAGAGTTGGAGTTAAGATGGATCTAACCCTGGTTTATCATTTTTTCTGTATTTTAAAGTTCTATTACTTTTAATGTGAAAAATTACATCCCAAGTACATCATGATATACAATGACCTCAAACCAACACATACGAAGTTAGAGTACTATATCATCCACATAATACACACCAAAAGCCCTTAAAAGGACTACAATTGTTTCAAATACCAGTCCAAAAAACACCATTAACAAGAGATCAAGAGAATACATGAGAGAAGGATTAAGAGTTACACAAGGTCAATGGTTTCCCTCGCATTGAAGGTGACTCTTTAGATGAGATTTATATGCATCCAATATTTCTAAATAGTATTTTTGATGCCTCTGAATCCTTCAAATATCAGATATAAGACAATACCATTCACATTTTCTCTTTTTCCTTTAGAATGTGTTTAAGTAGGGACCTCAATTTTGAATGCAAAGTAACAAAATGAAAGTATCATCTCCTTTGTCCCTTAGTGTGTCTAGGGTGAGGTAGCCAATTAGACACATAACAACAAGATCTGAGTGAGAATAAGGAGGGGTTTCTCATGCCACATTAGACTCTAGTTGTTGAATTTATGTTCTAGTGTCAGGGGAAGTTGATTCATGGTAATGAGAGGTTGTGTCTTGTGCCTAAGGTTTCCCACACACCCTGTCATTTGATTTTTGTCTACCTCTCCCATCCATCCCCTGTCTACATCTCATATATTACTTGGCCATGACAAAAAGAGGTAAAAAGGGACAAAAGTATTTGTCTACTTGAATGGTTTGAATTTATCCACGCCCTATAAAATTGAATATGCCAACCTTATTTGGGGTTCAAGATTTCTTGCAATTGATACAGATCTCTTGGGTTTCATTCAAATCCATTTACATTGCTCCAATTCAAACTCTAGAAAACCTTTGTATCATTTTGTTTTTGATCATTATGAGGATCATAGTGACCCACATTGAATGATTTGATAGATTATAAGAATACAAAGTTGAAGCCAAAATATGCATCTTTTGAACTCAAAGATGTTGAAAATTAGTGCAACAATCACTAATGACTAATTCTAACGACTGATTCTCGACTTTGATCCATCCCTACTATTTATTCATTAGGATCTTTGGATTTTTTCACCTTTTTCCTTAGGATGAACCACATTAGCTGGTTTGAAACATCGACCAAATCCTAAGAATTTGATTAATTCGAAAGACTCTCTCATTTACAATATGGATCACAAAAGCTTAACATCTAACATTATATCCATACATGGAAAGGAAATTGGTTGATAAGGCTCGTCAGTTTGAAAGAGCTAGACTACGAGTTGCTAAGAAGAAATCTAATCTTACATTTCTCAAATGTTGCAGGGATGCATCAATAATTCCAGTTTTCGCTTATAGTTTCTGTTGTTCCTTAAGAAACCAATTTACTGGTTGTGGGGAAATTTTGCTTACTACATTAATAAATATTATTTACTGTCACTTATTGTTTGTTGTGTTCTCAAATGAAGGACCTAGAAAACTTGGTCTTTAACTCTTAATACATGTATGACCAGAACATCTCAGAATGCCATTTGTTGCTAGATATAAATGATGAATGAAGAAAGTTTGAAGGAGAAGTTAAAGATAATATGCTGATCTTTCACAAAAACTACTATATGTCACTTAGAGGAACTATGATCTATTGAGAACTGAATCATAAACAATATGCTAGTCTTTCACAGAAACTAGTATCTATAACTTAGAAAGGAAATGAGGACTTCAAGTATAGGAGCACTCTTTTAACGAGTTTTAACTTTATCTAAATAAGAAAATAAAGACCTCCAACTTCATTACTATACTTGAAAAGAAGAAAACATAGCTTGACACATGACAAATAAGATTACAAAATTATATGCAAAAACTCATGGAAACTTTTGATTCTTTCATTAATCAACGATGATATCAAGAATACAGGGGCCTAGTCTCCGGGTTGTCCAAAATTCGAACCCTTTCTTAGTAAATTTTCCTCTTTTTATGCATTGTGGAATAGTTGTTCATTTTTGAAACTACCCAAATTATCTAACTGCTTTTCTAACTATATGAAGTAAAAACTATTATAGAATTTTATAGAGGGTAAAAGACACCTCAAAGAAGATGAGGTAACAAGCACATAACTGGATTGAGAAGGGGATGATAACTGTTGGCTTGCTTTGTCGATCCGCTACCAAATTCCTCTATAAATGCCCTAATGATGCTTAATTCATTTTAGTCGTAATGAAATGAATTTAGTTTCTGTAATCCTGGGCTTACATGGGCATTCTGATTGGCCAAAATGAAAAGAAACATACTGGATTGCCTTTCTCTTCAGCTTCGGCTCTAACCCTGATTTTCCACTTTACATAGCGAAATTAACGCAAACCTCTGATTAATACGGAACTCAAAAGAGTTAATACTGCTTTATAAACCTGTCAAATCCGCCCATTCAGCACTCTGTTAACCTCCATCGCAAATCACAATCGGCCCGATAATGACTGTAAAACTTAACTTATGCACCTTTAGGCTGCATAACTATGGAGTGTTGGACTTTTATGAATAAGTCCTTTATATTTGCTTGTAAACCTTTTATAATGAAAATATATTATAAAACATGCTTTTTCCACTTTCAATACAGCCTTTGCACAATTTTCGAGGTATACCTTTCCGCCGATCCATCCCCACTGTAGATCTGTGCTTTTCAGATTAGACAGTCTGTAAAGGCTTCGGGTGGGACATAAGCCCAAAGAATACCCACCTGAAATGTGCGGTTTCCTCTCTCCACCCGGCTGCTACATGTTGAATGATAAGTGGGATTAGGTGAGTTCCAAATAAAACCATTTACCGTTTTTTCTCCACATGAAAACCTGCCTTATAACTTTAAATCCAAATTTTCTTTGGATTCGGCTTTAACACTAATTTTTCGTTTACACGGAAAAATCGATGCAAAACACATAAAGAGGAACTGAAAAGGAATTAACCCAATTTGATAAATCTATTGGATCCAGAAAATTTATCGCAAATCACAATCGGCATTGTGAACATATACATAAGGCACTTTACGGACCCGCCAGAGTTATTAAACACATTATATATCATTTTGGGTTTGGCCCACCCATATCACAATCGGCATAGCCACACACACACACACACACACACACACACACACATATATATAAAGAGTTATGCAATATTCCGGACCCACTGAGGCTTATAAAACATAACATATATATGTTTCAAGTCCGCCATCACGAATCGCAATCGGCGGATCCATATACATATATATAACTACAGACCCGCCGAACTTTATAAAACATAACATATAGTATTGCGGGTCCCGTGTTAACACTTTAACACTTGTTTCCTTTGTAAATCCGATATATTTCTTTATTCGCTTCTCATTTCAATATGCACTTATATATATATATATCATGTCTAGTTCTATCTAACCGTTTATATAATGACTTGATTTGTTTGTATAACAACTTTGGCTACTCTGGCGCCGATTCTTTTACAATTCTTTTAGCAATTCCGCTATGCCATAATCACTTCTTTGTCTAACTTTTATCTCTTCTTTTTGAAGTATTTTCAAGTTCTTGTATGAAAAATGATTATTAAAGGTAACAAAAAATTCATGTTACAACGTCTGGCTGCACATGGGGATAATTCTTTTGCCACAAAAGCACTAAGAACTGTAGATTAGTGCCTTCAGTTCGAGCATGGAGGCATATATTGTTTTGCATAAACTGAAATGCTATGGCATTTGTACACTGATTTCACTTCGGTATTTACAATGAAATGATGTTTATTCTTTAGAACTGGAAGTAGTGCTTTAAGTATTGCCCATTAACAGGAAACTATAGATTTTCACCATCAAGATTCTCAAGGATGAAGGTATTATTGGATCTCAATTGAGAAATTCTAAAAGGACCATACTAGAGAGGATCAAACTTCCCATGTTTACCCTTATCTTTTCTTCTGGTATCCCATCTCAATACTAAATCTGCCACTTTAAAATCAATTTCCTTGGATTTCCTGTCAAAAATATTTTTTTATCTTGGATTGATACATAATCAAGTTGTCTCTTACCTTGTTCCTATTCTCCCTTAGCTCCACCACTTTGTTCATTCTTCTTATCAAAGCATTTGGTTCTTCTTTTGCCCCTTGAATCATTGCAATTAGTGGCTTTAAAAGTTGACTTGGAAACAGAGCCTGAGTTCCATATACTAATTCAAAAGGTGATTTCCTGGTAGATCTTCTTGTAGTTACTCTAGCAGCCTACAGAGCAAACTTTAACTTAGAATCCCAATCTCTTTGATTTTCTGCATTAGTTTTCTTAAGGATTTTCATCAAATTTTTGTTAGTAGATTCAGGTAATCCATTTCCCTGAGGATGGTAAGCTGTTGAATGGGACAAAATAACATTATACTTGTGACAAAAAGAAATGCACTTACTTGAGTTGAAGACTTGAGCATTGTCTGTTATAATTTTAACAGGGTATCCAAATCTGCTGAAAATATTTTCTTCCAGGAACTTCATTACTATTTGATCATTTTCTCTCTTAGTAGGAATTGCCTCTACCCATTTGGTGAAGTAATCAGTTGCTGTGAGAACCCACTTGTGTTGTCTTCTTGAAGGTGGATCGATTTATCCAACAAAGTCCAATCCCCATTGTCTAAATGGCTCCTCTATGAAAACTGGAATGAAAGGTAAAGAGGCTAACCTATTTTTCTCAGCACAAAGCTGGCACTTCTGACAACTTATAACAAACTTATATGTATCACCAAATAAAGTAGGCCAACAAAATCCTACCTAAAGGATCTTATGTGAAGTTACTTTCCAACTATAATGTCCTCCACAAAACCCCTCATGATAATATTTTATTTCTTCTATAAATTCATCCTCTGTTAAACATAGCAATATAATTCCAGCAGGATCCTTCCAGTACAATCTGCCTTCCACAATCACATATGGTTGTGCCTTGATCTTTAGTGCCCTATAATTTGTTCTATTTTAGGATTGGGGACAAGAAAGAAAGCACAAATTATGAATCATATGCTTATACCATTCTAAACACAAAAATTTATACCTAATCTTCATACCTGGATCTTACTCTCCTTCGCTTTCTTCAGCTGCTTTTTCATCCACAGGTGCCAACAAGTTAATTCGCAATTCCTGAAAGTTTGATTTTGTTAACATTTTTTCCAATCCTTTTCCTTTCACCAACTTTGTGGGTTTTACGTCCAAATCATATTCTTGGATATTGGCAATTCACTTTCCTCTTCTGCCTTCTACATCTCCCTGTAGTAATACATCTTTCACTGCAACATTTGGCACATAAGCAATGATCTCGAACTGCAGCACATAAGTTCCAAAAGCTTTCAGGGCTTTTTACCAAAGCATACACTTGTTTTTCAAGAATATTATATTTCAGCTTAGAATCCCTAAGAATCTTAATGAAGAATGCAACCGTTTGCTCTCTCTCTTCATCATGCTTCTGCAGTAAGACAACAACTATTGAACTTGATGATGCAAATGAAAAAATTTGGAAAGGCTTTTGGTAATTAGGATTGATTAAGACTAGAGCTACCTATAATGCCTCTTTAATCCTAGAAAATGATTCTCTAGCTTCTTTGGTCCAGCTCACTTCATTCTCTTTTTTTAGCATATTAGTAATTTATTTTAAAATTTCTCCATAGTTGGATATAAATATTCTCAGGAATTTTATCTTTCCCAGAAACTTTTGAATATCCTTTTTACTCGTGGGCAATGGTATTTTCTGCATAGCTTGTACTCTGGTTGGATCTATCTTCACTCCTTCTCTGGAAACAATGTGTCCTAATAGTTTTCCTTCTTCCAGAGAAAAAATGGATTTCTTGGGATTTAAGGAAAGTCCAAATATTCTACATTTATCAAAAGTCCTCTTCAAATGATCCAAATTTTCTTCATCAGACTTTGAGAAAACAATAATATCATTCAAATATATTACTACAAACTTATCTCCAACAAAAGCAATGTCCATAGCCCTTTGAAATGTAGCAGCTGCATTCATCAATCTGAAAGAAATTATAGCATGCATAAATGTTCCCCAGGGGGTTGTGAACGCTTCTTTCTTCTAATCCTCCTTATCCATAGCCACCTGGTTATAACTAGAAAATCCATATAGCATTGACATTCTAAAAGATCTCGTTACCTTTTGCAGCACATGATCCATCTTAGGCAATGGATAGTTATCTTTCAAAGAAGCCCTGATGAGATTTCTGAAGTCCACACACAACCTTATTTCTCCATTTTTATTTCTCACTGGTACTAGATTAGCCACCCAATCAGAATACCTGAGTGGGACTGTGATTTTTCCATCAAGCAACTTGTTGACCTCCTTTTCAATTGATGGTAGAAGCAGAGGATTTATCTGTCTAAGATTCTATTTGTAGGGTTTAACCCCCTCCTTCAAAGGAATCTTATGCTGAATAATATTTACATCATAGGTTTTGAGATCTTCATAGGACCATGCAAAGACATCAACTAAATTCTTGAAAAGTTTAATATACATTTTTTGAAAATTAGGTGAAATTGTAGCATATAATTTGACTAACTTGGGGTTCTCCTGAGTTCCAATGTTGTGATCCTGAATATGTTCATCCTGTGAGATTTTCCTTGAGTCCACAGCCACATCATTGGAATTAAAAAACCTTTCAATAGGAACAAGTCCCTTTCGCAGAATATTATCTTTCAATTGAAAGATCTTCTGATTTGCAATTGAATCTTTTAAACCACTGGCTCCTGCAATTTTTGTTGTCTCTTCTTCATCCTGATCAATTTCTATGCCCTGGAACTCTTCAACCATAGTCAAAAACTCCTTAATCTACTCGTCATCTTCAAAAACTTGCCAGTTCTTAACATTATCAGGAACGGAAGGTTTGTGTCTCATTTCTACTTTATATCTTAGTCTTGGATTAATAGGAGGCTTGAAAGTGCTAGCAGCCACAGCCAATGAATTTGCCAATCTATTCTCATCTCTTGGAGTGAATTGAATGTTAAAAGCTTCAAAGAAGTTTTCAATCAAATCCCATACCTCATTTTTGTATGCCCATAGCCTAGGATGTTTTGTTTGGAAGTGATCTTTTATCTGCTTAATAATTAGCTCTGAATCTCCAAAACTAGAAATTGACTTGACTCCCATCTGTTTGGCTATTTGTAGAGCAATAATCAAGGACTCATATTCTGCCACATTGTTAGTTGCCTCATACTCTAATGTGAAAGAAAAAGGGAACATACTACCTCCAGGTCCAATTAGAAGAAAACCAACACCTTTTCCTTCCTTGGTATAAGCTCCATCAAAGAAACATTTCCACACTTCTTTTGCTTGTAGCTCTGCAATTTCATTGGCTGAAGCAAGAGGCTTCTAATTATCTTCATCCAGCTCTGCATTATCATGCAGTGTGAAACAAGCAAAGTCATCCTTCTTCTGACTATATACAGGTGAATTGCTTGCTCCGTTCTTTGTAATTGTCTTTACAAACCTAGTTTCTTTATACAATCTCCTCTCCTCCCCACCAAAAATTAGTATAATAGCATATGTAAAATCTAGTTTCAAAACACCTCACAATTTAACCCCACAGGACCTAGATAGAACCATTCCAAATCTAGTAGGAATATCTACTACTACAACATCCATGACCAAGCTTCTAGCTGGAATTTGGGCTAGTGACATTGCCAGATCCTTAATAACCCCCAGACGCTTGACCTTGTTTGAATCAAAAGACTACAAATCCCTGTAAGTTTTGGTCACTTGTAGATTTAGTTTCTTCATCACTAATAGAGGCATAATATTATGTGAAGCTCCCGGATAAAACATACAATTATGTAGGAGGAAATCATGAACCAATAGGGAAATATAAAAAGGAGATATTGAAGAATCTACTTCCTTTACATGTGGACCAAAAACCACTACTGGTTTATCTTCCTGCAGATTTATAGTGTCACTCTCATTTTCTTTTAAATTAATAAACTCAACAATCTCCTTTTGATAAGTAGGTGGTTTTTCCAATTTTGTAAGGGTAACTTGTATTATTACCTTTTCCAACTCCTTGGTAAGACTAAACAATTGACCTTATTTAGCAGTCTTTTCATTCTCATCTTCACCTTTCTTCATGACTGGAATTATTTGAGGAATTGAAACAAGTTTCTCCAAAGGATTTTTTCCAATTTGAACTTGAGAAGACTCACCTCAAAGTATTTGTGTCTTTCCATTTTCATTTTGTTGTTGCTTTCCTTTATTTACTTGTTTTGCAGGCTGAAATTCTTGTGGAGTCGCCTTTGGTGAGGAAGTTGAAACTTGCTGCTCACTTTCGTTTTCTTGATTTCTTGATCTTTTCCTATATCTCAGGTCATATTTCTTATGTAATTGAGCTTGCATAAAATCAGATAATTGTTTCCAATATTCATCAATTTCATTTTCATCATGAATGGCATTTGCTTCATCATACACATACTCTTTTCCTTCAATGCCAAGTCCATCTTCATCTACTGCATATAATGAAGAAATATGATCCTCAGTTTGTTCATCACCAAGATCTGCTTCTATATATAGTGGTGCTTGAATTTGAATTTGATCTTTTCTTTCCTTTTGCAAGATTTGTAAAGGTTGTCTTTTGTATTGGGGATTAAAGTTCTTATTATACTATGTTTGTCTCTACAAATTCTTATTTTCTAACTCTAATTTATTTAATTTATCTGACAAAGTTTTAACATATCCTCCAATGCTTGACTTTGAGAGGATTCCATCTTTGCCTTCCCCTTGTCTTGGGTAGGCTGTGTTTTTGGTGCTTTTCCTACAGCCACCATATTCGATTCTATCTCTAAAGCATCTGTTTGGATTTGATCAAGGGTTGGAGCTCTTCTTTCCCTTAATGTGAACCCAAAATTTGATTCAAGAGCCCCTGCAAAAGTTATCTTTGCACCAACAGGAGGAGGCTTAATCTCTGCTTGGAGACTATTGTACAATTTGTTAAATCTTCTGACAAATTCAACCACAGTTTCATCAGAGTTCTTCTTTATGGCATTAAACTATGTTAATGAATATTCTTGGTCTCTTTTTTCTCCCCATATCTGAATAAACACATGCTCCATCTCTTCCCAAGAAGGAATGGTATTATTGGGAAAGTCCTTTGAACCATTTCCTTGCTTCTCCATCCAAGGACTGAAGAAAAAGTCTTAGAACAACATCTAAATGTTCAACATTTAGGCTTTCTGCAAAATTACAAAATACTACTACATGATTCTTTGTTTTCTATTCATCTTCTCCTGAAAATCGTGGAAGAGTTTTAAGGTAATCCTGTGGCATTTGATTCAAAGGTTGTGGTAGTTGAAGAGGCACATACCTATTCACTAAGAATGTAGGTGTTGCGATGTTTACTGAAATTTGACTACCAACAGATGAGGAACTTGATTGAGAGGTTAATGGAATGTGCAAAGGAGGTAATGTGGTTATTGGTTGAGGTTGAATAATTACAACAAGTAAATGAAAAGTAATAGTCTCAAAAGATTGGTCTTGACAACTAGGTTCCTGAAATGAAGATGATGAAAAATATGACTCTCTATCAGATGAATGTTTAGATAAGTTGTTTCTTGATGCAGACAATGTAGGAATTGGTCTAGTTGAGATCTTAGACTTCCTAACCCTCCTTGAAACCAGCCTTCCAAGATCTGAAAGAGATTGAACCTTATTTTGTGAAGTGTTTGATCTTGTATGGGGCCTTCTTGAAGCCAGAGTTATTGCTTTGATTCAAAATAGCCAAATATTTCCTCCTCAGTGAACAACCAGAGGAAAATATTGAAAACCCAGGGAAAATTCTTCTTATCTTCTCTCCCCGACAATGGCGCCAATTAATGTTGTTCCTTAAGAAACCAATTTCCTGTCTGTGGGGAAATTGTGCTTAAGACATTAATAAATATTATTTATTGTCACTTATTGTTTGTTGTGTTCTCAAATGAAGGACTTGAAAAACTTGGTCTTTAACTCTTAATACATGTATGACCATAACATCTCAAAATGCCATTTGTTGCTAGATATAAATGATGAATGAAGAAATCTTGAAGGAGAAATTAAAGATAATTTGATGATATTTCATAGAAACTACTATGTGTAACTTAGAGGAACTATGATAATGAGAACTGGATCATAGAAAATATGTTGGTCTTTCATAGAAACTATTATCTATAACTTAGAAAGGAAATGAGGACTTCAAGTATAGGAGTGCTCTTTTAACGAATTTTAACTTTATCTACATAAGCAAATAAAGACCTGCAACTTCATTACTATAGTTGAAAAGAAGAAAACATAGCATGACACATGACTTAGAAGCTTACAAAATTATATGCAACAACTCATGGAAACTTTTGATTCTTTCATTAATCAACGATGATATAAGGAATACAGTGGCCTAGTCTCCGGGTTCTCCAAAATGCCAAACCTTTCTTAGTAAATTTCCTCTTTTTATACATTGTGGAACGGTTGTTGATTTCTGAAACTGCCCAAATTATCTCACTGCTTTTCTAACGATATGAAGTAAAACCGTTACAGAATTTTACAGAGGGTAAAAGACACCTCAAAGAAGATGAAGTAACAAGAACATAACTAGATTTAGAAGGGGATGATAACTATTGGCTTGCTTTGTTGATCTGCTGTTGAATTCCTCTGTAAATGCCCTAATGATGTCTAATTCGTTTTCGCCATAATGAAATGCGTTTAGTTTGTGTAATCCTGGGCTTACGTGGGCATTCTAATTGGCCAAAATGAAAAGAAACATACCGGATTATGCTTCTCTTCAGCTTCGGCTCTAACCTTGATTTTCTACTTTACAAAGTGAAATTAATATGAACCTCTGATTAATACGGAACTCAAAAGAGTTAATCCTACTTTATAAACCTGTAAAATCTGCCCATTTAGTGCTCTGTTGACCTCCATCACAAATCGCAATCGGCCCGATAATCAATGTAAAACTTAACTTATGCACCTTTAGGTTGCATAACTATGGAGTGTTGGACTTTTATGTGTAAATCCTTTATATATGCTTGTAAACCTTTTATAATGAAAATATATTATAAAACATGCTTTTTCCGCTTTCAATACGGGCTCTACACAATTTTCAAGGTATACCTTTTTGCCGATACATCCCCGTCGTAGATCTGCACTTTTTAGATTAGACGGTCTATAAAGGTTATGGGTGGGACATAAGCTCGAAGAATACTCGCCCGAAATGGGTGGTTTCCTCTCTCCACCCAGTTGCTATGTGTTGAATGATAAATGGGATTGGGTGAGTTCCAAATAAAACCATTTACCATTTTTGCTTCGCCTGAAATCTTGCCTCATAAGTTTAAATCCGCCTTTTCTTCAGATTTGGCTTTAACACTAATTTTTCGTTTACACAGCAAAATCGACGCAAAACACATAAAGCGGAACTGAAAGGGAATTAAACTAATTTGCTAGAAAATTTATCACAAATCGCAATCGGTGTTGTGAACATATACATAAGGCACTTTATGGACCCGTCGAAGTTATTAAACACATTATATATCATTTCAAGTCTGGCCCACCCATATCGTAATCGGAATCGCCACACACACACACACACACACACACACACACATATGTATATATATATATTGTTATGTGATATCGCGGACCTGCCGAACTTTATAAAACATAACATATAGTATTTCGTGTTTGGTGTTAACACTTCAACACTTGTTTCCTTTGTAAATATATATATTTCTTTATTCCCTTCTCATTTCAATATGCACTTATATATATATATATATATTTCTTGGGTCTAGTTCTATGTAACCGTTTATATAATGACTTGATTTGTTTGTATAGCAACTTTGGCTACTCCGGAGCAAATTATTTTATAGTTCTTTTAGCAATTCTGCTATGCCACTATCACTTCTTCATCTAACTTTGATCTCTTCTTTTTAAAGTATTTTCAAGTTCTTGTATGAAAAATGAATATTAAAGGTAACAAAAAAAGCATGTTACAATAGTTTCTAACAGCTAATTATGGACTGTAATGCATCCTTACAATTTATTCATTAGGTTTTGTGGATTTTTTCACCATTGTCCTGAGGATGAACCACATTAGTTGGTTTGAAACGTCGATCAAATCCTTATAATGTGACTAATCCAGAAGACTCTCTCATTAACATTAATGATTTTCATTTTCCAAAATATCAAACAATATCCCATTTCCATCTTTGTTGCAATTCTCTATGTGGAAGGGAATAAATGTAAAATCAGATGATTGGAAACTTCATTTCCATATTGGGTGCAACTAATTGATTAACATTTATAATGAAATTTAAAAAAACTTACAACAATCACTATATATATAGTAAATGATTTTCATTTTCCAAAATATCAAACATCTTAGATTACTCTATAATAATAAATGGAATATTCATGCAATAAACCTATTAAATTATATTTACAATTAATAGAATGTTCTTGCAATAAATTTATAAAATTATAATTACAATGTTACGATATTTTATATGTTGTGATTCTTCTAGAATTTATGCCTTACGATGTTTTCTTTGCAACATTTGGTGCAATTGCTAGTTTAGCTATATTTAAACAAAGCTGTAGGAACTAGCTACTATGTAGCACTTGTTTGAAACCATCGTTATTAACAGAAAGCCATATTTTGAAACACAAACCAATATTCTATTTCTTTATGAAAATTATTGAATTAAAATTCCATAATTGAAAAATACAAGTCCCATTGTGATATATATTTGCTTGCAAAGTTATGAAGGGTAAAATTTTCTCACTTTAATGCGATGAAGATATATGTGATATCCAATAATTTTACTTGGTTAAAAGTAATAATGATGATTATAAATGGGTGAAATTTTATAAAGATTAAAATTTAAAATATGAGAGAGAGGGTGGAGGTTTGGTGTGTTAAGATACTATGCCAAATATATACTTATCTGTTTTGCATAATATCTCCTTTGCCTCAAAAAAATATATATCACCCACCTCCTCATAAAATCAATAATAAATAATAAACATGGGATGTATGGTACATAGAATTCCTGCAGAAACTCCGATAGATCTAGAATTCTAATTAAATTAAACACAAGTAATTTGTTGATATTCAAGAGAGGAGAGAAAGAATATCCTCCATAAAATCAATGTATTAAATTAATGAACAATAGTATTACATGAGCAACCAAACCTCTAATCCCAAAGGGAGGTGGTTATATAGAAATTGTCGAATCTAGAAAACTAGGAAAAAAGTAGTAAAAACTAGAAAAGGCTAAGAAAAGATAAAGGGAAGACTAATAGCAATAATGGCTCAATACAACCTATGCCAATTATCAGCCACGAGGAAAGCATGAGGAGGTGCACATTTCACAAGGAAGGCAACTTTAAAACATGCTAAATTGGTTTGGGGGACCAAATCCCTTGATCTAAGGGGGAAGCTTCATGTGGGGTGCCAATCCTCAAATAACTCAAGTGGATGAGGTGTGGTTACGTGTGAACATGCACTTAGACGTCTAAATGGTTTAGGAAAGTGGTTGGACCAATATTTCCATAATAAGGCAAAAAACAAGGTAAAGTTGGTCCATCAAGCTAGTTTACCAAAAACCAAGTGTGAACATGATTTTTAGTGCATGTGACTAAGTCAAGGACACTTAGGCTAAAAAGTAAATGTAGATGTTAGGATTATATTCCAAAACCCACCCTTAATCCTAAGTCACCTATCTAAACTAAGTCTCGGCCAAGATGTCATGTTAGGTACTCAGGTACAATAAATAAAAGATCCTCATAAAATCAAGAAAGAGGGAAAACCTCGTGGGAAAGCGCGCCCCCCGCCCCCTCCCCCAAAAGAGGAAAAAAGGGATAAGTGGCCAAAAGGGCCTACTCAACTGTCTCCACCACTCCAAGCATAGATCTCAGTTCTGAAAATTTCTTTTCAGTGAAAGACTTGGTGAAGATGTCTGCAACCTACTCCTTAGTGCGGCAGTACTGCAGTGATATGACTCGGTCACGGATCAGCTCGTGGATGTAATGCATGTGAATCCTGATGTGCTTGGTCCTCTTCCCTTGAACTGGATCAATCGATATCTGAATGGACCCCTGATTTTCACAAAATATGACAGTCGGAAGTGGATATTGAATACCAAAGTCAGAGAGAAGCCCCTGCAACCAAACAACATGTGTAGCTACATTCACTGCACCTCTATACTCTACCTCGACTATAGATAAAGAAATCGTGGATTTCTTATTCCTAGAACAGAAAAAAGGCCCTGAACCAAAGCTGAAAACATAACCAGAGGTGGACTTGTGGTCTATACCATCACCATCCCAATCAAAATCTATGTACCCAATCAGTGAAAGTGGGCAATCTGCAGCATAAAAGATACTAAAACTGGAAGTACCTTTCACATATCTAAGGATTCTCTTTGCAGATTTCTAGGGAATCTCATGGTGCTCTTGCATATATCTGGAACAAACTCCTATTGCAAAAGATATATCAGGTCGGGTGTGAGTAAGATACAACAAACTCCCAACAAACTGTCGATACAGTGTACTGTCCACCAAAGGTGTAGTACCCACATCCTCAAATCTGATCCCCGAAAGAAAGGGAGATGATGTTGGCTTGCATTATGTCATATGAAAGTGGACAAGTAGATCTGATGCATACTTAGACTATACCATCTTGATCCTGAAGTAGACTGAGAAACTTCAAGACCAAGAAAGTAGTGGAAGAGTCCCAAATTTGTCATGGAAAATCGGTCGTGCAATGCTAATTTTTTCGAATCAATAACTGAGGTAAGGTTCACTGTCATCAATAAATAATCTACATAAAGTACTATCAGAAAAATGGAATCATCATGTTGCAGAAAATAAACATTCGGATCAGATTTGCATCGAATGAGTCTAATGGAAAGCAGGAAAGAGTCCATCTTTGTATACTAGGCTCTGGGAGCTTGTTTTAGGCCATACAAAGATTTCTTTAATCCACAAATGAGGGAAGAGTTCTGAATGTATCCCTATGGCTACTCCATATATATCTCCTCCTTGAGATCTCCATGAAGAAATTCACTCTTCACATCCATGTGATGAACTTCCCCTCTGCGAGAAGCAACAATGGCTAAAACTACTCGAATGGAGTCCATTTTTGCAACAGGTGCAAATGTCTTTGTGTAGTCTATGTCATGTACCTGTGAGTATCCTTTTGCAAAAGTAAAGCTTTGTAATTTCTGATCTCACCATCTACAGCAATATTTTTTCGATAGATTCATCAACATCGAACAATCTTTCTTCCTTTCGGAAGTGGAACCAAGTCCCATGTGTTGTTTTCCATGAGAGCAGAGTACTCTTCATCCATGGAAGCCTCCTAAAGTGGGTTTCTAGCAGCCTCAGAGTGTGACTGTGGATCTGAACCAAGTTTCATATAGAAATGTATGGGAAGCGATGATTAATTGGAAGTCAGGGCTCGAGGATCCCCAAACAACTGTGATCTAGTCCTTCTCGCATCTGCAGGATCACCGACTAGTTCACCTGCATCTTGTAGGTTTTTCTTTGCCCAAGTTAGCAGTTGAGTTGTAGCAGACATGAACTTCTCCTCATCCTTTGAATCAAACCCAAGAGGCTTCTCTGATGGCTACTCTGAAGTGCTCGAATAAGTTTCAGACTCCTCCTCATCAGTGGCAAGAAGTGGTTCCTCGGTAGGGTCTGCTGAAAAATCATGCAGTAATTCTTCTTAAAACTTCACACTTCGAGCTACAAGGAACCTTTCATTGTGAGAATCCAGCAATATATATCCTTTAACACTGTTAGGATATCCAACAAAGATACATTCAGCACTTTGAGGCTCCAAAGCCTTCCTCTTATCTGTCAGAATGTGAGCCCATGCTTATGAACCAAAACTACAAAAGTGCAACACTTTCAGTTTCTTACCATTCCAACATTCAAATGGAGTGGTGCCTTTGAGTTCTTTGTAAGGAATGAGGTTTTGAATTTATGCTGCACAATTAATAGCTTCAGCCCATAGCTTAGGAGCTAATTATTTGGACTATAGCATGCAATTGGCCATATCTTTTAACGACTGGTTTTTCCTCTCCGCGACACCATTCTGCTGTGGTGTATATGGCATTGTGTGTTGTAGCTATACACATGCATTAATACAAAGTTGCTGCACATCTTTGTTGACGTACTCCCCCCCATTATTAATATGAAGTATCTTAATCTTACACCCAGACTCATTCTCAGCAAGTGCTTTAAATTCTATAAGGCATTCAAATACTTTCGATTTTAATTTTAGAAAAAATACCCAAGTAAAGTGAGAGAAATCATCTATGAAGGCGAGTAGATATCGAGCCTTACTGATTGAAGGCTACGGAAATGGGCCCATGATGTCACTGTGAATCATCTCAAGAGGTGATGAAGCTCTCTATGCCTTCACTTTGTCAAACTTTTTCTCCAGATGTTTGCTAAGAATGCATCCTTGACATACACCACTTGTGAATTTAATAGCAGGCAATCCTTCTACCATGTTTTCCTTGCTGAGTTGATGCAAGTACTTATAGTTTATATGACCAACACTTTCATGCCATAACCTACTGATATCATTAGATTGTGATAGAAGTAAAATGCTAATAGATTTAGGAACAAAGTGGGAGAATAAATACAAAACGAGAACCATGATCTGCAATTCCATGTGTAAGCTGTGAGCCCGTGGAGATGTCAGTAATCACTGCGGAGTCCAGAGTGAACTGCACCTTCCTTTTAGAGCTGGAGTGAGTGATATGATATATCAAGAGAAGATTTGTGGACAATGAGGGAACATGAAGCACATTTTTGAAGCATCCCCCTTCAAGGTCTACAATTCCTTCTCCGCACACCTTTGTGGATGTGGAATCTCCCAAGTAAATTGGGGATCTGGTGCTTTCCTCGATGGAGGAAAATTCATCTTTTGATGTAGCCATATGGTTCGATGCACCTGAATCAAGGATCCAAGCTGATGGAGTGGATGTGACAGCCATTAAAGCATGACCATATTGTGCTTTCCCTCTCCAATCCCTCATTCCATTATCATCCTTCTTCTTTGCATTCTCAGGCATGGTGAGAATGTGCTGCTACAATTGCTTAGCCATCTCATCGATTGTTTTCCTCGTGTAGTTTTCTTCGTGATGAAAACCTCTCGAACAGTAGCTAAAAAGTGTTCCTTCCTTCTTCTTCTTACCCTTAGGAAAAGAAGAGCTCTCTGAAGATTGTACATGTCTCTCCTTCTTTGATTCATTAAATTTACCCTTTCCTTTTTGCTTGTCTCTTCCACTGCTCTTTGGAGCATCAGTAGCCACAAGTGCTTGTTTCTTTGAACACTTGATGCCACCCATTTCGAATAACTTAGCTTGCTCTTAAGTAAATGTTGCAATGAACTCATTCAATGCAGGTATTTTCCATTTTCCTGAGTCAATTTAGATGCTTGAAAAGATGATAAAAATACGGAATATTTAGGGCCGAATTTCGAGAGAATCGAAAGGATGAGTTGATCTTCCTCTTTCTTGACTCCACATTCACCAAGTTCAATGAAGAGGGATTTCAACTTGGTGAAGTATTATTGCAGGTTGCTGAGATGAGTTGGATTGAGGGATATGAGTTCATTCTCCAGTTGATGCACTCTCATTTCTTCCTTCTTGCCGAATAGTCCTTCCAATGTTGTCCAGACCGCATCGGGAGTAGTAGCTCCACTGACATGAAATAGGAGTTATCTAGAAATTTGATGTAGGAGCATCTAGACTTAGCCAACAATGTGAAAGTCTATTCACATGTTGTGGCTAAACAAGTTTAATTTCACTGACCTGAGTGGTGAAAAGTCAGTTTTTACTGAGAGGGTTGGATCTCTTAAGAAATGATCTGCATTTCATTATTGTAATAGTTAGAAATTGTCTTATTTTAGATTCAAAGATAAGTTGTTAGCATAGGTGTGTGATAGAGCTTGAAAATAGAGATTGACTGTTAGAATGTTTAAAAATAGAGATTGAGTTCTTAGGCAGGATTGGATTGATAAAAAGAAGAAAAATGTAATGTAGAAGGATTGGCAAAGATGAGACAGGATTAAGGAAAGCGAGAGTCAAGTAATAAAGCGAGGATTTCCAGTTTGAAACAGGGGTCTTTTAAATCGCTGTAATTGAGCGAAAGGGTCGAGACATTGTAACATTGATAGTATTGATTAATTGATGCCGTGTGTGATTGTATATCGATTATGTGGAAACTCTTGTTTTGACTTTGTTTACTTTTATTCCAAACGAATAAAAAATTTCTTTGTTTTCATACTTTATGTTATAAAAATCAGAGTTCAATGGAAGCCGCAATCCTTAATATTAATAACAGTGTTGAAGTCCGCTTAAATCCCAGCTGTTGATCTACGTTCTAACCAATGGTGTGAAACCCCACCAACCGTTTGATCACCCATATCGCATCGCAAAGATTTTCTACAAGGGGCAGACCTCAGGCCTTGAAGAATAGCGATGTGCGATACTGCATTGCAAATAAACATTGATACGTGGTCAAACCAGAGGCCTTAAGAAATTGCGAAGTGCGATCACGAAATATCACATAATCGAGAAATCCTGTGTATGTTATTGAACCCCGGCCACAGAACAACGCGATATGCGATGGAACTGGGACCATTGACTATATCACAGTGAAACACTCTGTATATAAGGGCTGAGACTTGAATGCTTACCCATAGTGATTTGAGATTGCGATAAAATCTAGACCGTTGGATCTAATATGTTACCATATACGGAGAATCGCGAGCAGTTTTATTTAAAAAGGTGGAAATTGGAGAGTCACAGTAAATGGGTACTATAAAGGAGACATCAAACGTGGGGGCTGATTGTTGAGATTCCTTGAAACAATTGATTCCTATGTCATTTGTGGTATCAGAGCAGAGATTAAGGTTGATTATAGTAAACACGTTGCTAAGGAGAGGAGCTGGCATTGGTCGAGGAAGACCGAAAGCAAATGCAGTTCTGCTGGAGGAGATCTGAAGTCTGCGTATGAGGATGGAAACAATTGAGACTTCTCAGAGAAGAACACCTAATGAAGGGGATGACAATGCTAAAGAAGAATCTTCTGAGGAAGAAGAAGAGGAGGAAAATGAAACTACCAGACTTTTTAAGATGCTGGCGAAAGTAGGAGGAAAACCAAAGGTGGAAATTCCTATGTATGAATGGATTTTCAATGTACAAGACCTAATGGATTGGATCAGGCCATTAGACAAATATTTTACCTATGAAGAGGAAGCTGACAACAAGAAGAAGGTGAAATTTGCAGTTGCTAGGTTGAAGGTTCATGCATCTATTTGGTGGGATGAGCTACAAACATCCAGAACAAGGAAATGAAAGTCCAAGATCAAGCAATGGGAAAAAATGGTGAGTAATATGAAAGCCAAATTTATGCCTAAAGATTATCAGTTAAATATTTTTAAATAGTTGCAGAATTTAAGGCAAAAAGGAATGTTTGTTAAAGAATACAAAGAAGATTTGTATAGATTGAGTATTAGAGCAGGACATGCAGAAGATGACATGGAGAAGGTAGCCAAATATGTCAATGGATTACGATATGACATACAAGACGAGATCAGCTTGTTAAGTTTGAAGACTATTGAGGATGCCTATCAAGCAAGTTTGAAGGAAGAGGAGAAGATGTTGAGAAACCAGAATGTTAGGAATAGAGGGAGAAGATCAGTAAGAGGTAGAGAAACTACCAGACGAAGGGGACAACAACATTAGCATGAAGCAGGCAGTTCAAGTAGCAGACCACCACAAAGAGGGGATTTTAATAGAGGAATATTTGCTCCCAGAGGAAGGGGCCAAGGAAGAGATATTCAATACTACACATGTGGAGAATGGGGACATGTATCATGGGACTGTCCTCATAATAAACCAGCAAGTTAGAGGAATGCAAATGTGGCTGAGGCAAAGCCGAAAACACCTCGACTTATGGAAAAGGAAGAACCCCCTGAAGTAGGAGAATCCCTGTTGTTGAGAAGGACATTGCTTAAGACAAAGAAATAGATTGAAGAACTAGTGCAGAGGAAGAATTTATTCAGAACTACCTATAAATCAAAAGGTAAGTGTTGTAAAGTAATAATTGACAGTGGAAGCACTGATAACCTTGTTTCTACAGAGATGGTGGACAAGGTCGGCTGAGCAAAGACAGTGCCCCCTACTACTTACAAAGTGTCGTGGTTTCAGAAAGGACATCAGATTATTGTGACATAACAATGCAAGGTTGAAATACATATTGGTATCTATAAGGATGTAATATTATGCAATGTAATGCCAATGGATGTATGCCATGTATTGATGGGGAGACCGTGGCAGTTTGATCGGAAAGCTATTCATGATGGGAGAAAAAACACTTATACTCTAGAGAAATATGGAAATAAGCATACACTGCTGCCATTGAAGGATGACGCTGGCAAAGGAACACCTGGAAATAGTGTTATGTTGATGAGTGGAAAGGAGTTGTTGAAAGAGATTGTGAAAGGTGAAGAAATGCATTTTGCTGTCATAGGGAGATCGAAGGTAATTTTAACTTCCACAAACTTAGATAATTTACCTGAAGAAATCAAAACTTTATTAAATGATTTCACTGATATTATTGTGGATGAGTTTCCAAATGCATTGCCACCGATCAGGAGTATTAGTCATCATATTGATCTAATACTAGGAGTGAGTTTGCCAAATGAAGAAGCATACGGGTTAACTCCTCAAGAGAATGAAGAACTTGGAAGGAAAGTGCGAGAACTGATGGATAAGGGACTAATCAGAGAGAGCGTTAGTCCATGTGCTATACCAAGAGTACTCAGTCCAAAGAAAGGAGGTGAATGGCGTATGTGCATAGATTCCAGAGCCATAAACAAGATCACAATCAGGTATTTATTTCCTTTGCCACGCATGGATGATTTAATGGATTGTTTGAGTGGATCAAAGTATTTTACTAAAATAGATCTGAAGAGTGGATATCATCAAAAACAAATTTGAGAAGGAGATGAATGGAAGACTACATTTAAAACAAACAGTGGGTTGTATGAGTGGTTAGTGATGCCTTTTGGACTCACTAATGCACCTAGCATGTTCATGAGATTGATGAATGAAGTCTTGAAGGAATATGTAGGCAAGTTTGTTATTGTTTATCTTGATGATATTCTAGTTTTCAGTAAAATTAAGGAAGAACATCTAGAGCATCTTAAATTGGTTTTAAGAACTCTACAGAAAGAGAAACTACTGATAAATCTGAAGAAATGTAGATTCATGAAAGAAGAATTAATTTACTTGGGATTTGTAGTTTCTAAAGAAGGATTGAAAATGGATCGAGAGAAAGTGCAAGCAATTTGGAACTGGCCTGTTCCCTGAAATATATTTGAGGTAAGAAGCTTCCATGGTCTTGCAAGTTTTTACAGAAAGTTTATCAGAGGTTTTAGTCAGATTTGTGCACCAATTCTTGAAACAACTAAGAAGACTAATCAGTCGTTCAAGTGGATAGAAGTAGCAGACAAGAATTTTAAATTGTTGAAGAGGAAAATCATAGAAGAACTGATTTTAGCTTTTCCTGATTTTGAAAAAGTATTTCAAGTTGAAACATATGCTAGTGGAGTTGTAGTTGGTGTAGTTCTGAGTTAGGAACAAAGACCAGTAGCATACTTTAGTGAGAAATTGAATGAAGCAAAGAAGAAGTATTCTTCTTATGATAAAGAGTTTTATGCTATTATACAAGCCTTGAAAAATGGAGACATTATTTTATGCCAAAGGAATTCATATTGTATTTGGACAATCATGCATTACAATTCATAAATAACCAATCGTAATTGAACCAGAAGCATGCCAAGTGGGTAGAATTTTTGCAGAGCTTTACTTTTGTGATAAAGCAAGCAAGTGGTAAGTTGGAAGTCGTTGATGCATTGAGCAGGGTAAGTTTCATTGTGTAAGAATTCAAAGTTGGTGTTGTAGGATTTGAAGAAATGATTGAAATGTACAAAAATGATGCATATTTAAAAGATATCTATACAACAGTTCAAAATCCAATAGTTCATAACAGAAGTCAGTGATTAGATTATCTCATCTAAGGAGGCTTATTGTTTAAAGGCAACAAGTTGTGTATTCCCGAATGTTCTATGAGGGAAAACATAATAAAGGAAAAACATAGTGGAGGATTATCTGGTCACTTTTGACAAGATAAAACCTTTGCCCAGGTGAATGCTTTTTAACTATTTACCAAAAATGTAAACTGATGTTAAGAGATTTGTTGAGAAGTGCAGAATATGTCAGCATACTAAGGGGAGAAGTCAAAACACAGGATTGTATCATTCATTGCCAATACCAGACTGACCGTGGGATGCAGTTAGCATGGATTTTGTTTTGGGATTACCAAAAACTCAAACAGAGAAAGATTCCATTTATGTTGTGGTAGATAGATTTTCCAAGTGGCACACTTGATTGCTTGTAAGAAGACTAGTGATGCAACACATATAACTAATCTATTTTTTTTCATAAATTGTAAGATTATGTGGATTACCTATAAGTATTGTGTCTGATAGAGATACAAAGTTTGTAGGACATTTCTAGAGAACTCTTTGGAAGAAACTAGGAGCTAACCTCAGTTTCAATTTAGCATACCACCGTCAAATAGATGGATAGACCGAAGTAGTAAATAGGATCTTGGGAAACATATTGAGAAGTTTAGTGTATTAAAATCCTAAGCAATGGGATTTAGCACTAGCTCAGGCTGAATTTTCTTATAATGACACTCCAAACTGAAGTATTGGAATGAGTCCACTTCATATTGTTTTTGGAATGAATCCAAGAGGTGTGTTTGAGCTCATAAATTTGGGTAAAAAGGAGACAAGAAGTACAAAAGATGAAGGGTTTGCAAAACAAATGCAAAGACTACAAGAAGATGTCAACGGTAGATTGTAGGAAAGTAGTGGCAAATACAAAGAATGAGTAGATATGAAAAGAAGAGAGAAAGAATTGCAAGTGGGAGATTTAGTGATGGTATATTTGAGAAAAGAAAGATTTCCTACTAAGACTTACAATAAACTAAAGATGAAAAATATACGATTATGTAGAACTGTAAAAAAGTTTTCAGCGAATGCATATGAAATTGAATTTCCAGAAGGGATTGGAATATCACCTATTTTCAATATTGCAGATTTGTATCCATGCAAAGGGACAGAGACAGAGCTACAGGAGGAAACTATAGAAGATGAAGTTCAAACCTTGAACTAAGAAGAACAAATGCCAAAGACTGTTAAGAAATAAGTGGAAGTTATTTTGGAGAAAAGAGTATCCAAAAGAACCATAGGACATATTTATTTTCAATATCTAGTCAAATGGAAATGACATCCAGTGGAGGATGCTAGCTGGTTGACTATAGCAGAGTTGCAGAAGTATGTAGTAAGCCCTGAAAGTCTGAAGGATGATTCTTTTCTTCCATGGGAGTATGATGTAGGAGCATTTGGACTTAGCCAACAATGTGAAAGTTTGTTCACATGTTGTGGCTAAACAAGTTGAATTTCGCTGACCTGAGTGGTCAAAAGTCAATTTTTACCGAGAGGGTTGGATCTCTCAAGAAATGATTTGCATTTCATTATTGTAATAGTTAGAAATTGTCTTATTTTAGATTCAAAGATAATTTGTTAGCATAGGTGTGTGATAGAGTTTGAAAATAGGGATTGACTGTTAGAATGTTTAAAAATAGAGATTGAGTTGTTAAGCAGGATTGGATTGATAAAAGAAGAAAAATGTAATGTAGAAGTATTAGCAGATATTAGAGAGGATTGAGTGAAGCGAGAGTCAAGTAATAGAGCGAGGATTTATAGATTGAAATAGGGGTCTTTTAAATCGTTGTAATCGAGCCAAAGGGCTGAGACTTTGTAACATTGATAGTATTGATTAATTGATGTCGTTGTAGTGTCCTATCTAGGGGTGCTAGATTGGTCTAAATTAATTGTCAACCAGGGTGCGTATACTTAGAGGCGTGTGCCTAAAATATATAAGCATAAAGGATCTACTTTAAACCTATGACTCCTAAGTACAGTGCTGAGATGAAATCTATTGTTAAACTATCAATCAAAGCCTTAACTAAGCATCAAACCATATGCTATTAACAGCTAAAATGCAATCCATAACGTGCTATATATAACTATCTTTAAAGGCTTCGGTCTCCTTACAGAGACACCAACATGAAACCCCTGTTCAATGTCATTCAACAGTCATGAATATTTAATGAAGGCATGCAAAGGAAAACTCATAAACATCGTCTATATCAGTGTTTTACAAACAACCTTGGGTCGAATCCTTTACGGGATGCAATTCACAATCCAGATGAGGGTTTGTTCAAGCACATGCACAAACATCTAATTAACGCATTCATAAACACACCGTAAGCATCAATCAAATCTCTTAACATATAAATCGAATTCAAATACCATTCAAACGCTTGACTGTAAAGAGAAATTAAAATCACAATGCAAATACAATGCAAACATAAATGAAATGTCGGTATACCATGCACGCAGGGCCCGTCCGCGTCTTTGGCACATCGAGATAATCACACCACGATCACAGTATTAAAACGATGCACAGAGATTGTAATGCGATATTATATTAAAACCAAAAGCTCTGTTCTGAAGTGACAATGTAAAAACGTAACAGACTGCAATATCAAAACGGTAGGTAGATAGGTAGGGTAAACGAACATATGTCCCGGTTCAGTCTTTTAATTACATACATTACATCCTTTGAAAAATGGATGTTTATCCATGGGCGGCTGTTGCTGATTTTGTAAAAACGCAGAGATGTTCCTAATCTACTTACGCATATTAAAAACTAGGAAACAACTTAAAAATCAAATGGACGAAAACTGAGTGTTGTTGCTGCCTTTGTGCGAACATGCCAGAGTTGACTAAGCGTTGACCGTGCATATAGGAGGAATGTTTCCACTGCGGGATAGGTGCTTGTCCATGCTTAGACATTCCTCTTTTCGCCCATGCTTTTTGCTCTGACCTGGCTGTCATGCCACATGTCAAACAATAAGCCATTTACAGGTTGTTGAGACTTCCTGTAGTGATTTAGGCCAAAAATCCTAATTTATCAACACAAAACCCCTAAATCAATTTAAATGCAATTCAACAACTATAAACTATTAATTAATTAATTTCCAAGGAATTTGAGGAATGAATGATGAGAAAAAGGTAGGAAATGGTCATGTTTTGGGAGGGAAAAAGGGGTCTTAGAATGGTACCAACATCTCTCCCCGACTTAATGACTTAGCATGTCCTCATGCTAACCCTGATGTGCTTCCTTTAAACCCAGTTCCTACCTGTACCTCTGCTGCCTTGAGTAATGTGTCAACATTCTTCTTCACCTGGGCATCTTTTTGGTCATGGAGCTCTTGCTTCAGCCTTTTGTACTTTTCCTTTAGGGTCTTCTTTTGGCTGTACCACTTGGTGGCCCACTTGCAAATGTCGGTCTGCTCCGCTTCCAGCTCACTAACCCGCTCTTTTAACTTTTCGTTTTTCATTTGAATTTCCTTGCTCTGTGTACGGAGCATTTCATTTTCCTTTTTAATGACTTTCTCTAACATATTGGCTTCCATGAGCTCCTCTTTTAGTTTTTCGATTTGCCGCTCTAATTTCTTCTGCTTCTTACTGGGAGGTGGAGACACTCTCTCCTGTTTGTTATTGCTCTCGACTTCTATATCAGCTCCTGGGGGTGAATGGCTTTCAATATGCACACCGACTCCTGGCCCTGGTGGTGAACGATCACTGCTTTGAATGTCCATCTGTATAGGTGCATTAGACTCTTCTTGTAACTGGACTTTCGATGCCCTCCTCGTTCTTCTTGAGTAGGTGGTGAAGACTTTGTCTTGTTCTACTCTTTTTGCATCTTCTCTTCTCATTTGTCTGGTTCTTATGCTACTCACAGGTACCTTGTTAGCTCTGGATGATGCCAGAATCTCCTCATCAATATCTTTCATAAACCCTGAGTTCTCTTGTGATTTCTCTTTGTCTTCCTCGTCCCTGATCTGGTTGGCAGCGAGGAATTCCTTCCATGTCTTCCCTCTTCTTTGCATTTCATCTTCAATAAGGATTTTAATTAAACCAAAATGGTATAAACTTTTGTCCTCATTTCCTTTCTGCTTCTGAATAGTTTTAGACATCTTGGTTAAGCTCTGTAGCAAGAAGTATGGCAAGATAATGACACATTGTTTCTTTATGTGCAGCAACAACTTGATATGATACAAATAGACAATGCTGTAGCGGCCCTCACAGGTCACAAACTTCTGGAGGATGTAAACCATTTCGTCCCAAGGATGCACTAGCCAACTTCTTGGGACACCCTTCTTCCAATTTACTGCTGAGACTCGTGACCTGGACATAAGGGTCCACGATTTTTCTTTAAACTGTTTGGTTTTGAAGTATTTTTCTCCCTCTGGACTAACCCCTGTTGCTTGGGCAATGGTGTCCTCTGAGACTCTGAATGAGAAAGTGCCTATCAAGGCCTTCTCCCCATTGAACGTGAAGGCAAATTGCTTGGCAACTTCTTCGTTGCTTCCATTGATTTTTTCTAAGAAGGGTAGCCACTGTATTTCCCTCAGAATTGAAATACAGTCCTCGTGGTACTGAGAGCTGTCAAATATATTTGGCTCGACCCTACTTGTCATCTTGGCAGAGGGTCGAGCTTCCTAACTTGCGAATTCTTTGTATGCATGCAGGTGCTGCTGAGCTTGGGTGCTTGATTGATGAAGTCCTGATGAAGTCCTGATCCTGCTGTTGTAGAAACTTGCTGAAGATGTATTTAAGTGACTTTCTTTTGAAATATCAATCTCCTAAGAGGTCCCTTTGATATGTCTAAACAGGTCCCTCACTGCTGATATTACTGCTGCTGCTGGTAGCATGGTCTCCTTGGACAGAACAGGTCCCCCTGCATGATATTTACAACCAGGTCCCTCTGATATAAAATAATGACAAGACAGCTTATTCATTGAAGTTTGGAATGGTGGAACAAACTGTTTGGAAAATTTACAAAAAAATTTGTACAATGGAGAGATAAGAAAATAAGAATACTGATGCTCCTCTCCCCCAAAAAAATTTTGACTTATCCTCAAGTCAATATTCAGCTGAAAACATGAAACAATGATAAAGAAAAAGAATTCTTACCCGCCAACGAATTGGTTTTCAAGTAGGAATTCGAGGTTAGAGTGTGCCAGAATCTGGTTTTCACATCTACCCCATTTATTTATTTTAAAATTTTTTTTTTTTTTATGTTGTTGTTTTTTTTCTTTTTTTTTATATACTATTTTTTTCAAAAATTGAAGAAAATAAACTAAGGCAGGGAGACTGCAGCTGAGGGCTGCAGTATCTCAACCTCACTTTGTTGAGAAACTGTGTGTAGAAAATCTTCCTTGCTGATGGGCTTGGTGTAAAGTTTCAGGCGATGACCATTGACAATAAAGGAATGGCCTTCTCCATCAATAGTTGTGAGCTTCAAAGATCCATTGTCATAAACCTGAACAATTTCATAAGGGCCCATCCAGTGGGTGGTAAACTTGGCTTTGTCATCTCTAAACTTAGAGTCAAAAAGTAGAGCCCAATCACCTTCCTTAAATTGCTTCTTCTTGATATGAGCATCATGCCACTGCTTCCTTTGTTTTTGCATGAGGATGGTGGTCTCCTCTGCTTGCTGCCTCATTTCATCAAGCTGGTTAAGCTGCTGGATTCTTTCTTTTTGTGCCTCATCCAAGTCAATCTGTAAATCAGCAGCTAGTTTAAAAGTGTGAATCTGAAACTCAATA
>APFE030313150.1:6803-42458 GCA_000404065.3 Pinus taeda
GCTCTTGAATGTGAATCATGAAAAGATTGTTTGCTATGCTTTCCTAGAATGCAAGCATCACATTGCTTAAATTTCCTAGGAATTGTAGGCAAACCAGCAACACCAGTTTTCTTCAACAAGCGGAGGCTATCATAGTTCAAATCTCCAAATCTAGCATGCCATAATAAACTTGATGGAAGTGTACCTTCTTCATAATGGGAATTGTATGAGAAATGTTGTGCACGAGCAGAGGTACCTTGCAGCTTGATAAGCCTTTCTTCTTCTATTCCCCTCATGACAAGTGAGTGGTCAGATGCTTTTCTCACCTCAAGCTTGCCATCAAACATATGAATGGAGTGACCTTGATGGTGGATGTGAACCAAGGTCAACAAGTTTCTCTTCAGTTGTGGGAGATATAGAACATGATGCAAAAGAAAGTCTGGAAGACCAGGCAATTTAAGCTTGATTGTGCCAAGCCCTTATGGCTTGATTTTAGATTGTTCTGCAAAGTACATTGCTCCATCAACATTGTCAGTAAATTATTCAAAAAAATCTTTTCTATGAGTCATGTGGCAAGTTGCTCCTGAATCAAGCAACCAATCATTTTTCCAAGAAGCAAGTGAAGCATTAAATAAATCTTCATTTACTCCAATATTACATTGTGCCACAACATAGTGAGCGGATTCAGGTGCTTTAACTTTGTCTGTATCATAAGTTTTACCTTTGGGTTGATTTCTTTGCTGCTCAATTTTGTCCCAAGGTAACTTGCATGTAGAGGCATCATGTGATCCATTTTAAAAAGCAGCATATGCAGTGAAAATCTGCCTTTTCTCCTTGAGAGTGTTTGCCTCCCCTGCCTCTAAAATATCTTCCTCTTCCTCTTTGACCACCTCTTCCTCTTAAAGAATCTTGAGCAGGATGCTTTTCTTTATGAGCAATGCACACAACCTCTTCAAAGATTCAGGGGTTGTCTTCTTTCCTAAAGCTTTCTCTCTTTTAGCAAATTTTTTCACAAGAGAGTCAAAGGTAATGTCTTTAATATTTCCATTTGCTTGTAATGACTCAAGATAATTGGAGTAAGCAGGATAAAGTGCCTTGAGAAAAGCAATAAGAGGAATATCTGAATCAATTTTAGTGGCTTGGATATCATGCATTATAGACTTTACTTTGGATGCAAGAGCAAGAGGATCATTATTTTGCAATTCAAGGGTGAAGAGTTTAATCATGAGTTGAACAACTTCAAGTGCATAATGTGAGTCATAGAGTTCTTTCAGATTTTGTAAGGCTTCGAAAGCAGTTGAACATGGCATAATATGGAGACTCACCTCTTCACTTACAGATGCTGTAATTAATGCATAGGCTTTGCTGTTCTTATTTTCCCAAACGACAAGCTCTTTGTCTAAGTTAGGTTGTTCTGGTTCTTGTCTCCGTCTCCAATGCACACTCCTTTCCACAACTCATTCAAAATGAGGGTGTGTTTTATCATGCGAGACCACTCAGGATAGTTCTCCTTGCCAGTGAGAACTATTCCCACAATGGATATGATTGAATGCATACTGTAACAAAAAAACTTTTGCTGCAAAATTTTACTCCTAATGGAAAAAAGGATACGTCTGATATGATGGGACAAAAAATTCAAATGTCAATTCGCATTCATCTGGATAACGTTAAAGTATAGAATATGGCAGCGTTTAAACAACACATATATGGTAGTGTTAAACAAGATCACTCCATTGATACATGGGAGAGCGTACATTCAATGTACAACAAAAATACCAACAACTTCCCTCTCAACTATTCTCACATAAAATTCGCCAGCAAGCATATCTTTTATGTCAATATTCCAGTCAATACTCAGAGTATTAAAAACACACATAATAAATCAGGGCCACACAGTATTATAAACCGAGAGTGGGACTGCATATATAAACTGAGAGGTGGAGCATTATATTAGAGGTGGAGTAGGATCAGTAGCAGTGTATAGTGGGAGATAGAAGTGTTTATGGATGGAGTGAATATGAATAAAAAACTGGAGTGTGGTTCTGCTACGCAGGGGGAGAGACGACATATGGTGTGGCAGTGTAGTGAGAGACCTGTGTGAGGCACCGGCAACGGAACCAACAACAAATACCACAGTGTAAATGTATGTAATGTATGGGTAGTGAATACCACAGCAAATACCACAATGTAAATAAATATATTGGCAGCGTTAAACAATAAGAACTGTTAGAGCAACCCCGTGGAAACCCGCAAGGTAGCACCCACGCAGATTGAAGCTATTCATTATCCAACAATTTAATTCATCATTTTCCTCTTGTAACTTCTCAATCCCACAAACAACAACTACTACTGTGTCTTTCTCTTTAAAGAAAAACCGACTGGTTGGAGAACACTACAGAGCATAACAATAAGATTCATAGATACAGCAGAGGGAAATCTTAACCTCACCTTGTCTCCATGAAATCACCAAAATAAATGCTCGCTTGCTTCTCTTTGCTTGCCTCCAACGCCTACGACTGATGAATTCTCCAATGCCTTTGACAACGTCCAGAAGGTATTACCAGATGTTGGGATATTTCAGAAGGTGAGTAGCGCAACGTATGGTGAATATGAAGAAAAATGGTTAGAGAAGAAGGCACATAAAAATGGTTATGATAGAGAGCCCAGAGAAAATATGGCAGAAAAACTGATACAAGGAGTTACAACTAATTTTAGGAACCTGGGAGCTTTGATACCATGTCAGACCAGGCAGTAACTCCTCAAAACAAATCAATTCATGTTATTCCTTCAAGTTGGTATTTATTATATACATGAGGGAGATTGTTCACTTCATCTCCTGATGACTGTTCATATCTCTTATTATTTATTTACATTGATTATATTTATTCACCCAATCCTGATGATTAGGTGTCAACAATGTTGATGAGCGTGATCTATTTACTAGGTAACACATAGTTTTACCACCTCTACCCAAAATTTTTGTCCCAACTTGTCACCACTAAGAATGCTTCATTATTTCTCCATCAACATCATATTCATCCTTTCTTCAACTCCATTATGTTGAGGTGTGCATGCAATATTATTTTGTCTTTCTATATCGCACTTCTTATAGAATTCCTAGATTTCATTTTGTGAAATTCTCCACCATTTTCTATCCTCAACACCTTAATTTTCTTCTCTTCCTGATTTTCCATAAGAACCTTAAGCTCTTCGAAGTTGTCAAATATTTCATATCTCTTCCTGAGGGAATAAATCCATGTGTTCCTTGAAAATTCATATGGAAATGAGATACAATACACATATTTACATAATGATGGCACTAATAGAGATCCAAACAAACAATTTTGCAATAAGTGTAATATTCCTTTTGATCTCGCAACAGTATAGGTGAATATTTCCCAATTCTATTTCCCAATAGAAATAATGTTCACATAAATCAATATCTAGATAGAAATTATGCATGTCTTCTACCATATCATTATCATGTAGTAATTCAAGGATATTCTCTCTGATATGTCCCAGTCTTTGATGCAACAACATAGCTGATAGGTCCTCCATATGGTAGTATTTGGATTACTAAAATAATCAGTTTTACTTGTATATTTTACCATCTTTTTCCCTTAACCATCTCTAATCTTGTCATTTATCACTATAAGTGTGTGTGTGTGTGTTATTTTCTTTAGTGCTTTGTATCTTTTTCTTGAATCAAATTACCTAAGGATTGTTAAATGAGTGTTTAGGTGTGTTTGGTTAAATAGCTTGGTGTATGCATTATAGCTTACACCATAGTTTTCATATATAAATAATAGTTGGTGAATAAAGGTTTAACTAATTGATCAACATTTGAGATGCTTTGTCTATAGGATGGGTTTTAGTCTTATATGTTATGACCATGTGTCAACAAGATGGTCTTTATATTCTTTTTCTGGTGATAGGATATTTCCGCCTCGACCAACCTTATAATCCATTCATGATCGAGTATGCATGCCATGTAGACATGTTCTACAACTATAGGAAGCATGGTTGCAAGATAATATGGACATATTCAAGTCATTTATGGACTTTCGAACATTTTTTTTTGTTAGTACAATCACTCGAGCATGTGAAAATACTATATGTGGGACTAGTTATGATTTTAAAGTTCAGTTGTTCTAAGATGGAGGGAATACCTCTAATATTTCGACTTGCAGTAAGCATTTTAGATAGTATAACCAAATATTGTACATAGTTCCAATCAATATGTTGGTTCCTAGAAAATTACAGGACTGTGGAAACAATTTGATCTATTTTATATGGTTGGTTATGAGGATCTACAGGGTTTTTGAGCAACATATATCCATTTGACGTTGAGAATAACATAATTGGTTTAGATCATGACCAAAATTGATAGACACTTGTTAAAAAATTATATTTTTATTATTGATCAATTCGCTCAACGAACCAAACTCTTATGTGTGTTTAATTTTAGATATTATGGATCTTGTATATATGTGTAAGCACTTTAAGCACAGAACGATGATGGTATTCTGATATTTTTCCCGTATAATATATTAAGACTACTTTGTTTGTAACTGATAGATCTCTTAATCTTTTCTTTGTGCTCTGGTATATATTTCATGGTTTGATAGTGTGTATGTGTTGAGCATTTAGAAAGTATAAAGGCATAGGTCGAGCCTTGAGTAGGGCCCACTCAATGCATGACCTAGTGGCCATAATTCTTTATTGTTTATATGCAATTAGGTTAATATCATTGTTTTGAATTTGTTGGAATAAGGAATTACTGGGGGGGGGGGTGAACCAGTAATAGTGAGGTTCTTAAAACTTTAAGAATAAGTGCTTAAGTATTTCCTCTACTGGCAGTTACTTGTGAGAGCATTCATACAAAATACAAATGAAAAAAAAGATGACACATTTACATGTACATACAATCCATCATAGGAGCATCATATACATATTGAAATAGGTTTTTACGTGGAAACCCAAAGGGAGAAAACCACCAATATTTTTGTTGTTATGACGTAAATTAGGTACCTACTTAATTACATCAATTTTTTTGTGAGCACCCACTCACAGGAGGCACCGACCCCCTTAAGATAGTGATCTACAATTAAAAACTTGAAGGTCTATTAAAACTTGACAAGCAGGTTATGTATTGTGGGAAATGGATAGGGTTGCAAAAGCACATAAACTTTTGTGTTTTTAAAACTTTAGAAATAAAACAGAGAAATATGAACCATACATAGCAGCATAAAAAAGAAAATTGATAACGAAGTTCACCCCTCCTAGGCTACGTCTTTGGGTCCATCTTCTAATGTTGGGCCTCTTCAATAATGTGCTCAAATTTGTAATTACTTCAGTTTACAGTGCTCAAAATGTAAAAATGGTGCTTCTAGTGGATTCAGAATGCTCAAAAACCACTATCTAAGCTCTTCTTGATCTAAAAAAGGTTAAAAACTGAGAAAGATATGCCTCCTTGAGAAAATTCTGCTAATTGTTCTACAAATCTACAATTTTGGCTAATCGCTCTACATTTTTTGCCCTTTTTCCAACCGCTAAGTGACAATTCTTCCTGGCGCTAGTGGGGTTTTTGCCACAATTGGTGCAATTTGTCACCTCCTTAACCAAACCAATATCCCTCCGTTCTTTGCATATGCTCATATCATGGCTTATGGCATCGAGAGTCCACATGGGCTAGGTGCCAACTGGCCTGCTCTCTCTATCATTGGTTCTTGGGCATGCAACACAAATGAAATCAGGGGTTGGGCTTAACCACCTGTCCCCATCACTTTTCCCTCGTCATGGTCACTTGCACACCATGAGACTAGGGTTGGGGCCTAGTCCTCGCCCCCTCACCTTTTGCTCCTGCACAAGTCCTGTGTGTTATAGGTCTATTTTGGCACATCACTCCCGACAATCAAATAAATTTAAACATGGTCTAGCAAACCCTAATTCAATTGGCACATGCCCTAGACATGCCACCTCATTGAGTGCTTTCATCCATGAGAGTTTCCTAACTTCAAACGTTGTTGAAGTGCTTCCTTGGGTCACTAGCACACCCCTGGTCATGGGTAAGTGCTCTGCAGAGTAGGTAGCCCCATTCAAGGCTGCGTTGTAGAGCACCTAAGCCCACTCAAGCCTGCACTGGGTGAGAATCGTCGAAATGTTCATCGAATCTTGAGTATATTCCCCCTTTCTAGAGCCCTCTATAAGGAACCTAGCTCCTATCCTATTAAGATGAGCTCGACTTAGGATATCCTTAGATAATATAATCCTCTATCCTCTCATCCCTTTGAACATGGAAACTAATCATCCAATTATGGAAAACCATTCAATGCCATATTAATGACAAAATCACTTTCATTCATCAATAAATTGGCTTCCCATCATAGAGCCAAGGAGCTTGGATATTATAGAGAAATATTGTTGGTTTAGAGACTTGAAATCATTGTCAAGTAATGTTATGATGCTGGATTGATGTTGTTATTGGTGTGATGAGGGCTTGGACTAAGTTGGATGAGTGACACAAGACCGAACCACATTGGGTGTAACTTCCCCTTCTATCAATCAATAAAGTTGTTTGTTCCTTTTCCCATACTTGTGTCTATATCTATGATGAATGTATGTTCAAATTTTGTTGATTCCATTTGTTTACAATAAGTAGATCATATGATTTGATTGTTGTCATCTTCTATTTATGTTGACAGGTACCAATTGAGCGAATTCAGTTTGAGTGAGAGCAATGGGAGAAAATCAAAGGAGATCAAAGGAAGCGAAGGATCACAAGTAGGTTATTTTATCTTATTTGTTTATTGTAGGAAAAGGTTAAACATCTTTAATTTAGTTATTCTAAGTTTAACTACCCACTTAGGGAAGATATACTTATCCATAGGTATAAATTATGTATAATGAACTGGCGACCATAGTGGGGAATGAACATCGTTCCTAGTAGTTATCCCTTGTCTTAGCAGCACCAATAGACTTTTCTTGAGTTCATTTACCCATATCCGGTCATATTGAAGCTTGTTTTATCAAAATGTGTGCTTATTTGTGTGTTGATAGTGCTGTTTGGCATCAACGCACTATTGTTCTTGACACAATGCACTACAGAGTAGCCTTACCCTAGAGATAGTGCTCTACAACGCACTATCTCCCACTCAGGGTTGCGCTGGTCCCTATTAAGCCAAAAACCCATCTTTGTCTTGATTTTTTCCAAACTATATCACATCTTGTTTGTTGAATGGTTAATGTTTCTCTGTCCCTGAAGTCCAAATTAGCATTTCTTTTCCATGCCCACTTTGTCTTTGTTTGTTCAATGTTTCTTTATGTCTTCTTTATCATTTTTGAATCAATCCCAAAGTTAGCTTACATTAATTAATCCTTACTTTTCTGAAAATAATTGTCATAAAGTCTTCATTTCTTTGAAAAATAAACTGTCATAAAGTCTTTGTTTCTTGTGAAAAGCATTGATTGATCGTTTGTGCATTTAATTTCTTTATCTTCATCTAAACATTAAAGGAATGAAAAGAGAAACATGTATAATGCATTTAGAAGCTTATGTGTGCTTGTAGGAATGGTATAAGGAAAGTTTCAATAGATGTGATCTATGCTCTTTTCTTAGAGATTTTGATTTCTCTATCCATTTTAGTTACGTTTTTCATTGTTTAAATCAAATGAAAAGAATGTTTCCCATCTTAGTTGCATTTTAGGAGTTTCAGAAACATCACGCGTGAACCTAAATGGCAAACTTTTAAACAAGATCAACTAAAATTGATCTCAATTAACCTAATGGAGCATTGTAACTTAACACATAACATTTAGAGGTCTAGGCTAGAGACGTGTTCCAGCATCGTTAAAATAGCAGTTGTCGTTAACGATATACGATACATTCCAAGTGTGATACCTCATTCCACGTACGTAAGTATATCATAGCTCGTCCACGTACTTTCAGGTATATTAGGTGGTGTTATAGTACGAAAAGTATAAGGGAATGCTCTCACTATGTGGTTTCACATTAGACAACACTAACTTGGATTGGGCCTCCACATAATTTCGGGTATATTTGGGAGGACTACATTAGGTTTCTATCCATCCATAGGTAACCGAGCTGACCGCCTTTTATACTATGATACACTAAAAACAACATTCGGGGAGACTACCTGCACGTATGTTAAGTCCTTGGCTCCTCTGAGGTGGTATATTTCAGTTCACAGTTACTTGGTAATTATTTTGCCTAGATTACCCTCTTTTTGTTTATTTCTTTTTATAATAAAATCAATCAACAATCATGGAAGAAAATCAACCTTTACCCCATCGTTTGCATAGGACAGTGAGTAAACCGCCTTTACCTCCTGAAGCTACACCTAGTCGGGGAAAGCGGTCTCATTTAACTGAGTCCAGTACATCACAAACTTCTGGTTCTTCATCTGATTTACCAGAGTCACCTATACTGGTACGGACTGTGATTCCAGTTACTCTTACTATTACTGGTTTATCTGCTACTAAAGTGGAACCTTTACAATTACCTGAGGACACTGAAAGTGAACTTAATGAAATGGTACCTGAAGTTGTCCAACAAGAAGTTGATCCTCAACCAGAAGTTGTTCAAGAAATTCATCCTGAACTTGTTGTCCTTTTACCAGAACACTTGGATCCCAAAGTTGAATAACCAGAAGTTGTTCCCGTACCGGAAGAGGATCGATCAGTTTATCCTCAAACATCTGTAATTGTTGAGACTTCTCCTTTACCGTAAAGTCAAACACCAGAAATTTATCACAGGCCTGGCATGAAATCCTTCCACCCTGTTTGATTGCTATTGAAGAGGAATTTGAAGAAGAAACTTCACCTAGAACTCCAAATCGTTTTGGACTGGGGCTTTATCTTTATCCTTCTTTTCCTCGGTTAACTTATGCTACTCCTATTGATCCTATTTACTTTCAAATTCCCATAGATTCATTATGACATTTATTGGGTCATTTGACTATGGTTGACTGTATCATCTGTTATAGCTACAAAAACATCTATTGTCGCTACTTCCTTGATGTTTACCACAACACCTGAGTCACATCGGTATGGTGGTCCATCCATCCCACTAGGTTACCAATCATATATATTCCAAAAGAACTAAATCGCCCTTCAATCATTGATTTCCTTTTGAATTCTATATTTATAGACATAGTCGATTCCGAACGAAACTTATTGAATATCAAAGAAACCATTTCTATCGATATTTTGACCAAACCTGGAATTTTAGAAAACATCCATGTTGGAAAATCTTGTTCTCCATCGAAACTTGAAACTTACCGTCCTCGTTTTCGTGAATTCCATGATATATTTGATTGGTCATATGAGGAAATTCCAAGTATTGATTCTAGTATAGTTGAACACGAGATTAAAATGTATCTTTATGTCAAGCCGGTACAACAATGCCTCTGTCTTGTTCATCCGAAGAAGGCTGCTACCATAAAAGTAAAAGTTGAAAAACTTTTGCATGCTAGTTTCATATACCCCATTCCTCTTACCAATTGGGTTTCCAATATTGTTCCTCTCATGAAGAAACAAGGAACAATACGAGTGTGTGTTGATTATAGGGATGTTAATCATGCTTGTCCAAAAGACAACTACCCCACTCCCTTTATCGACCAAATAATTAATGAATGTGCCGGATGTGAAATATTTTCATTTATGGATGGATTTTCCGGCTATAATCAGATCAATATCCGCCCAGAAGGCCAATCTAAAATTGCCTTTATTTGTCCGTGGGGCACATTTGCATATAGGAAATTCCCTTTTGGTTTGAAGAACGCTGGGGAAACTTTTTAGAGAAGAATGAATTATGCCTTCCACGACATCAAACCCATTGTTCAATCCTATCTAGATGTCTTATCTACTCATTCACGGAAACGGGCTGATAACCCGCAACATTTGAGAGCCATTTTTTTACGGTGTTGACACTACAAAATTCAACTCAATCCACAATAATATGTGTTTTGTGTTGGTTCTTATTGTTTTCTTGGTTTTGTAGTGTCCAAAGAAGGAATTTGACTCGACCCCTTGAAGGTTAAGGTAATTCTTAATCTACCTCCACCTTCCAATTTACTTCAGTTACAGAGACTCCAAGGGAATGCTAACTTTCTAAGGAGAGTCATTACCAGCTATGCTGAAATAGCTAAAGGATTTACTCATCTTTTGAAAAAGGGAATTCCATTCCATTGGGACCAGGTCATGCAATCTTCCTTTGATGCTATCAATGATACCCTGATCCGAACGTCATTAATGTATTCCCCTAATTATCATAACGACTATTTCTTGTATCTCGCCACTGCAGATACAACCATTACTATGGTTTTAGTCCAAGAAGAAGATGGGATTGAAAATCCAATCTATTATTTGAGTCATAATCTCAATTGTACGGAAGTTAAGTATTCTTACGTTAAGATGATAGATTTGGCTTCCATTCAAGCTATACAGATATTTCACCGTTATATCCTGCTCCGAAAGACCACTGTCATTTCGGATTGCAACCCTATGACATACATCTTGTCACATCAATTGTTGGGGGGGAATATTCCAAATGGATCGTCATTTTGTAGGAATTTGATTTGGAATTCATCAAATCCAAGTCAAATAAATCTCTATTTTTTGCCAAGCTTCTTTGTGACCTTACCTCTACCACCATCGACTCAACAACAGAACCATTAATTCTGGATGAGTCTCTATTTCTGATCTCGCCATCTGACCCTTGGTATGGAGATATATTGATCTATCTCCAAACCCAAACTTTCCAGTCCGATACCTCTTGCTTGCAACAACGATGTATTTGATATCAAGCCAAATATTGTCTGATCATTGGTGACACCCTTTACCGTCATGGTATTGATACGATTTTTCGTAGGTGCCTCACAAATGAGGAAGCTGAGAAAATTTTCAATGATTTTGATTTTGGTGCTTGTGGTGGAAATTTATCTGGTTATGATACCACACATAAAATTCTCTGTGTTGGTTACTTCTGGCCTACCATATTTAACGATTGTATTACTGTTGTCAGAAGTTGTCATGCATGCCATATTTTTTATCATAAGACTTGATTACCACCTACACCACTGCATCCTGTCGTCGTTGTTTGACAATTTAAAAAATGGGGCATTGATTTCATGACATGTAACCCTCACTCGCCTAGGGGGCATGGGTATATTATTGTCGTCGTTGACTATTTTATGAAATGGGTCGAGGCGATGCCTACATTAAACAACAGTGGTGAGACAACTGCACTTTTTTTTCTTCAACCATGTGGTTGCATGGTTTGGTGTACCACAAGCTGTAGTTATAGATCATGGTTTGCATTTTCACAATCACATGATGATTGAATTAACTACCAAGTTAGGACTCTCACATGATAGTTCTACTCCTTATTATCCACAGGCTAATGGACAAGTTGAAGCCATAAAAAAATTCCTTAAGAGAATTCTTCAAAGAATGATATGATTTCACAAATGAAATTGGCATTTGACCTATACTCAACTTTGTGGGCTTACCAAACCTCGGTAAGAAACACAAATGGATTCACACCTTTCCAATTGTGTATGGTCTTGAGGCAATCTTGCCAATACAATGTGAGATTTGATCACTACAACTTGCAATTGACTTGTTACCTGACACTTCTGATGAGGAAGCACATTTGTTAGAACTCATCCATCTAGATGAAACACGTTGTGAAGCCGCATTGGCCAACGAAGCATGTAAGAAACAAATTAAGGCACAATATGATTGTAATGTCAAGCCTCGCATATTCTCAGAAGGAGACCTAGTCTTAATTTATGATGAGGAAGCTGATAAATTAGGAACAGGAAAATTTGAACAACTATGGATGGGCCCCTACATTGTCAAGCATTTTTTGGCAAAAGGTGCTTTTGAGTTGGTTGATTATGATGGAATTCCATTATTGCAGCCCTGAAACGGGTTGTATCTTAAACGTTACTATGCTTGATTGTGCGAAGTAAAAACACTGTATATTTGATTGTGTATGTGTGTCACGGTGTGACTTTTAGAGTTTTTATGTGGTTAGTAATCCGCTTTGCATTTGTTGTAGATGTTGGAATATTTGGAACCATTTGGTTGTTATGCCGATGGAGCTAGTCGTAGTACGTAGAACCTATCCTCTGCAGTATGGGCCATATTCACTCCAAGTGGCGATTTAGTGAGTTTTCAAGGGATTTGTATCATCGTTCTACGAACAATATTGTTGAGTATAGCACATTGATCAAACTCCTCTCTGATGCCATTTCACTTGGCATTCGCCGAATCATCATTAGGCTAGACTCACAACTTGTCATACTACAACTTACGAATGTTTATACTGTTTGAAATCCATCTATTCATCATATATTCTTTAGAGTTCGTCTCTTGGAAAGACATTTTGATTACATTCAATATCAACACATTTCAAGAAAAATTTAAATTTTCAATTCACATCCACAATTGAATAGGATTATACATAACCATACAAAAACACTGAAAGTAAAATATATAGATGTTCAAAGCTTTTACAAAATTTTGTGTTCAAGACATGTTGGTCATGTAACCTCAAAACCTCAAAATGAATGCAATAAATCATCCTAAGTAGATCTAATGATGCTCATGATAACAGGTCACTGCCTGAGCTATCATGCACAATAGCCTCATCCAATGGCTAGGTACACCAATAGTATGGTGTTGTAGCCTCATTAATAACTCCTCAATCCGAACATCCGTTATACCGGGGGTTAACCCCTCTATATGATGTTGCAACTCCACCAATGTGTCAATTAGATCTAAATTCTGGAGAACTTCTCTTCCAACATTTCTCCCCACTAGTTCACCCACCTCCTATTGATGACCCATTGGTCAAATGGTGTCAACATCTGTATACATGAGAACATTTTTAGTTTAGTCTTGTAAACATCAAAAAACACAAAAACATGTAAAAACTCAAAAAATCAAAAATACATGGTCAAAACAATTTACCTATAGCACCCCATTGAGCACCCACTAGTAATCTCAAATCTGGATCTCTACGGAAATCCATCCCTGCATATGGATGGTCCTTTATGACAATATTTTGTTGACGGATCCAACTAAAGAATGCGGTAGAAAATGAGATTGATGACTGACCAACATGTCTAGCCATCAACTCTACCCATCTCTGCATCTGTGGATCTCTAGGACCAGCTAAACTCAGTGTCACATGTTGAGGTTGCATCAGTGGAATTATCTCCAAAGTAAAAGCAATCAAGATTGATCCATAGCTGAAATTTTTCATCTTACCACTTTTTACTTTAGTCAACTGCTCTTTCATCAAAGAGAATACTGCCTCACACTAGCTGAACATAGTTGGCTCGAGACACTCGAGCGCATACTGCATGTATGATCTATTCGAGACATGAAGTGTCATGCTACCTGCCAACTTTGTGATAGTAAAAAGGATTGTTCAAAAGGGCATATCACAAACATCCTTGATGTTTATCTTTTCGTATTTACTAGGTTGTGTACCTAGCCGACATAATTGTCCAATGTAGACCCTCACTGATTCACCCCCACGGGCAGAACCTGAAAGAGAAATGGGGGCACCACGTCTCGAAAATCCTATGAGAAAGTAAATATCATCAATCAATATAGGGAGCACTTTGTCCCCTGTGTGAAAAACTTGTTCCGTTGGATCCCATGAATGAACCAGGAATTGTATTAGTTCTAACTGTTACCTCATCCCGGATAACCTGAAATATTTGAGTAACCCACAATCTCTGAGGGCCTCAACAGTACCAAGATCATTTAGGGCAACCATATCATGTTCTTCATGTTCTCTTTCACACCATGTGATAGCCATTCTGATTCGATCAAATTCTGAATCACACCATAGACTTAGTTAGGATCCATTTGACACAAAAAACTAAAGAGATTTTGAGTAGAAATGATGAATCAAATTTCTAAATTGCACCCAACGCACCCCTGATCTTTAGACTATGTGATGAAAAGCATATTCCCTTCTATTTGACTACTCTGCAGCATAGTTTTCAATGCATAAGGGAGCGCTGATCCTAGGGCATGATATATTTACACTTTGGACCCAAAAACCCTAAAAGTTTTGCCTGAAATTGAAAAATAATGACCTTAAATGAAAGAGAAGAAGTAGATCTCCTACCTGGTCCCGACGGCACGAAGAATGATCCACAGAATCTCTCACAAGTAGCTACTGAAGTTTGAGGTAGAAAACTAGTTCAGAGCACAAAACTGAATGGTAAATGTCAAATGGTAAAATGATTTTTTAAATTCTTGTTTTATGGTTATTTCATGTTTATTAAATGAATAAACTATAGTTTTTACCTATTTTTACCAATGAAACATATGTGTTTAATCCATTTGGTGGTTCTTTGAGAAAGTTTACAGTTGACATAGTGAATTTCACGTGCATGATCGTAAAATGCACTTTTGACCATAGAGTATACTTTTATCTCTTTTTCGAGCTTTGTTAAACATCGAAAAAGGAACCCCCCTAGATTTCTCTTTCAGCTCTTCTAAGACTCTCAAAATATGAAAATATTGACAGGCGCTTGTCCTTTTTAGCTCGTAAACAGATTGGAAATGAAATCTACTCAGTATATGTTTAACCCTTTTCCAGACTGAGATAGATTACTTACGAAAAAGGAATACGTTGATCGAACATGTTTAATAGGTTCTCTCTTATATTATTTTATTCTTTTTCGGACTTGAGAGACAAATTTACTAAAAAGAACTTGTGGATTTTTATTTTTGTCCCTTTTCAAACTCTCCAAACATAAAAAGGACCAAGTTCTCATTGTTGTTAAACTCGTTAAAACATCAAATAGCGACAAACCCATCATGACAAGACCAAGTTTCACCTTCGCTAGACTCGTTAAAACATCAGATAGTGATGGATTCACCCAAAGGGTAGAATTATACATCAATCATATGTTATCCTACTCAAGCTTGTTAAACAATAAAGAGGTATTGGTCAACAATGACTGGGGAAAATGAGAAAAGGGATAAATCATTTTAAGATAGAAAGTCGCTCTTGAACATGACATTTTCACTTCATCATTGTGACTATTTGGGTTGGGTTATCTGCTCGATGGTTATCATACCTATGGTATATCACACAATCCATCACTTTGGTTTTGGTTTAATGTTGCCAATTCATTTAGTTTTGTCGACATGTTCAAGAGAAGTCACCCAATAAACTTTATCCTTTGCAATACTCATAAACCTTCATTTTCATGACCGCCATTCCTGAACATTGTGTTGCCATTCACATTATGTCTTCAAAATCATCACATTCGTTTTGTGCCATTGATGGGGGGTACATCAAGACCCTCCTGAAACAAGTCGCTTCTGCTCAACATCAATACATTATCCAGGAAGCTGAATTAGAAACACCCTTCCAGTACCTTGAGGCTTTCATACATCAATGACAAGTTTCTCACTTCTGGCGACAGGTTGACATCACAGGCCTTCGACCGAAATACTTTGTATGGTGTTCGACACCAAAATATCTATTCACACCATGCAGAATGTATTGTAGTACCTTGAGAATCATTATCATTATTGGTGATTTCTCTCGCATTTGTTAACAACTTACATCATTGGCTGGTAATTAGATGGTGTCTTCCCATGTTCGATTCTAGATCACATTTTCACATGGTTAGACTCGTACTTGAGCAAACGATTGGACAAGATAGAGAACCTTAGATCTAGTTTCATTCATCCGGGCTACAATTTTAGGAGAGTACTAAATCATCTATATGATGGATTTACATAGATAGTCATCTTATCATGGATCTATATCTGTAGACGAATAATTGATTTATGTACATGTAATGAAAAGTTTATATGTTGAGCATGGGTATGCCTTCCCTCAGCAATTCATGAAAAATTCAAAGATATCATGATATTATGTATTGTAATTGATGTTGGTCATCATCTGCTTCAGATCCTCCTCATCACATCATAATGCATATCACTCAACATTATCATTTTTGACTTCATGCTTTAGGGGGCAACTGTTACAGGTCTATTTGGGTACATCACTCCTGATGATCAAATTAGTGTAAACAAGGTCTATCAAACCCTAATTATTATGAAACCAGCTCACAAAAAGATAGAAAAGATAGATCAACTCCTTAGAAATAAGCCTCTTCGAGGGGGAAACCTTTACATTACACAAATAAAAAAAATTGAGATGATACAAATGAGAAGACCTCCTTTCTATATGTAGGAGTCTAAGGGGTCATAATATAATTAGAACTGACATAACAATAATAATGCAAGGGCACAATAATAAAAATAGTGGGCTTCTATGGGGCACAATAATAACAATATGGGGACTACATGGGCACAAAAATATAATAAGGGGGTTGTATTAATAACAATAAGGGGTTACATTAGTAGCATAGGTACTTAACATGCCCCTCTCCTTCAAAAAATGTTGTCATCAACACTTGAGTAGTTCTTGATGCTTCTGTATAAAATTCTTGTCCTCCCATGTGGAATCTTCAGCGGGTAAGTTCTTCCATTTGATGAGATACTCAGAAATTGATCGATTTCGTAGCTATCGGGTTCTTGTTTTTGTAACTGCTCTAGGTTCCAATATGATTTTTCCTTCCTCTTCAAGTTCTAGCAATATTGTTTGAACTAGGATCTTCTGCAACTTTTGAATGAGTGGCCACACTTCTTCATCCTTCTTCAATTCATCCCTTGCTTTGTTTATCTAATCTTGTTGGATAATAGAAATAACACAAAACAATGTTGCCACATCCTCATCCTTTCTTGAGATTACATCTGTGTCAACATTTTGGTTCCCTTTTTCGTAGATGATTTCAAAGTCATATCCCAACATATTTGTGACCCATTTTTCTGTTCTTCTAAAGCTAATCTTTGTTCTAAAAAGTATTTAAGAATATCATGATCCACTTTACCTTGAAGTGTCTTCCCATTAGGCAAGGTCACCATCTTTTAAGTGCATGTAGTATTGCCAACATTTCCTTCTCATAAATATCTTGCTTGATATTTAGCCGTAAAAATACCCAATCACCTACATCAAAACTTATTTCACTGCGACGTTGATATGCCTATTGTTTTATTTGATTCTACACCAAAGTGGCGTTATCCTTTAAAAGTTGGAGAAATTGTTGATGCTCGATGTGATCTTTCACTTATTGAATATTTTTCATCTTGATATGTCCTTTTATCTTGAGAGTTTGAGGAGTGGTAATTTCTTCCAATGCATTACAAGATATGGTCGGATTCATTTCTTGATGCTTGATGTGATCTTTCACTTCTTGAACATTTTTATTCTTGATATGTTCTTCTATCTTGATAGTTTGAGGAGAGGTAATTCTGGCCAATGCATTACAAGATATGGTCAGATTCATTTCTTATTTCTCTGTGGTTGGTTCCTGGTGTATATCCTCTTCTTTTGACGTTTCTTCATCCTTTTCTTCCTCCTCTTCATAATCAATGTAAAATAATTTCTTCTCAACATACTTATGACCTTTAATGTATTTGTTATCACAATTGTAACAAAGCCCTTTTTCTCCTTTTTGTTCCAATTGTGTGGTGTCAACCTTGTAGGTTCTGGAGGGATAGGGAAAACAACACTTCCATCTTTATAATTGTGAGGGGTAGACTTCCTTGTTTCCATAATTTTTCTTCCACTTTTCTTGCCAACCTGAATGCATTCTCTAATGAATCAGGTTCCCAAAGACGAACCTCATGTTGAATGTTATCCTTTAAAGTTCCTATGGAGACATCAATCCTCTGCTTCTCTAGAATATCATTTTCCCTTATATTCAATTTTTTAAAGTCATAAATGTGCTCTGCCATTGAACACTTTTATTTGAGATTTATCAATTGGCTAAAGAAGGTGTTTCTCTTTGTATCCTCATAATGTGATATCATTTCCTCCGTGAAAATTGACCATGTAACAAGCAGCTTACGAGAACAAAGCCCTTTATACGATAAAAATTGATCTGGTTCTAAATATGAAGATGCAATACGTACCTTTTGTAACAGTTGCACTTCATGTAGATTAAAATATTTCTCCATCTGTAGTATCCAATTTACCGGATCCTTTCCATCAAACTTCCTCATATCGCCTTTTCTTGATTTTAGGAGCTCGATCTTGAAACGACTGTAACTCTATACTTTCAGATCTCCAAGTTCTAACATTGTCTCCTGCAACAGTCCTCTGAGTCCTCTTTCTAACCCCACAAGTATGATCAGAATTTGATTCTCCAAGAAAGAGTTAGCACAATTTCCTAAGATGACCTAATTATATAATGTTTTCATAGAGCGAACTTGTACGATGTGCCATGTGTCACTGTTTTGACCTTCAGATCTGAAAAATATATCAGAAAACTATAGTCCATCCTCTTTCTATAACTTCTTACGAAATTTCAATTTGTTGCTAAGAGAGAAAGTTATGATGATTTTCCCAAGGTCACCTTTTTAGAATGTAATTCGGGAGTCTGCAAAAACCCTAACTTCCTCAGATTATATCTCTGAACATATAAGGAGACAAGATTTGATATTTGGACCCGAGATTCACCAAGATGTCAGATATAATGGGTTTAATTTAATAATATGAATCTTCTTAGAAAAAATATTATGACGAAAATTCCACGATGACCTGTTTGAGATGAAATTCTTGAGCTTGCAAAAAACCTAACTTCTTGAAATTATATCTCCGCAAATGTAAAGAGACAAGATATTAAATTCAAACTCGAGTTTCAGACCGATTACATCTCAATTGGGTTTTTTTTTAGCTTCTGAAATTTTGTAGCGAAAAAGTTACAGCGAAAATTCCACGATGACCTGTTTGGAGCAGCAAAACCCTAGAATCCAAAGCTCTGATACCAAATGTTATGAAACCAGCTCACAAAAAGATAGAAAAGATAGATCAATGCCTTATAAATAAGCCTCTTCAAGGGGAAACCTCCTTTACATTACACAAATAAAACAATTCATCGATGATACAAATGACAAGACCTCCTTTCTATTATATAGGAGTCTAAGGGGTCATAATATAAATTAGAGCCGACATAACAATAATAATGTAAGGGCACAATAATAACAATATGGGGACTACATGGGCACAACAATATAATAAGGGGGTTGTACTAATAACAATAAGGGGTTACACTAGTAGTATAGGGACCTAACATTAATTCAGTTGCTACATGTCCTAGACATGCCACGTCATTGAGTGCTTTCATCCATGGGAGTTTCCTAACTTCAAACCCTACTGAAGTGCTTCCTTGGGTCACCAACGCACCCCTGGTCAGGGGTAAGTTCTCTATAGAGTAGGTAGCCCCATTCAAGGTTGTGTTGTAGAGCACCTAATCTCACTCAAGCCTGCGTTGGGAAAGAATCCTCGAAATGTTCATTGGATCCTGAGTATATTCCTCATTTCTAGAGCCTTCTAGAAGGAACCTAGCTCCTATCCTATCAAGATGAGCTCGACTTAGGATAGCCTTGGATCGTCTAATCCTCTATCCTCTCATCCCTTTGAACATGGAAACTAATTATGCAATTATGGAAAACCATTCAATGCCATATTAATGAAAAAACCACTTGCATTCATCTATAAATTGGCCTCCCATCATAGAGCCAAGGAGCTTGGATATTATAGAGAAATATTTTTGGTTTAGAGACTTGAAATCATTGCCAAGTAATGTTATGTTGCTGGATTGATTTTGCTACTGGTGTGATGAGGGCTTGGACTAAGCTGAATGAGTGACATGTGATCGAACCACATTGGGTGTAACTTCCCCTTCTATCAATCAATAAAGTTGTTCATTCCTTTTCCCATACTTTTGTCTATATCTATGATGAATGTATGTTCAAATGTTGTCGATTCCATTTGTTTACAATAAATAGATCATATGTTTTGATTGTTTTCGTCTTTTGTTTATGTTGACAGGGACCAATTGAGTGAATTCAGTTTGAATGGGAGCGACGGGAGCAACTCAAAGGAGATCAAAGGAAGCGAAGGATCACATGTAGGTTCTTTTATCTTATCTGTTTATTGTAGGAAAAGGTTAAACATTTTTACTTCAATTTTTCTAAGTGTAACTACCCACTTAAGGAAGATATACTTATCAGTAGGTATAAATTCTGTATAACATTGTGGGTTGTATGTGACCAGGGGCTGGGGCCAAGCACCCCACCCCCATCCCCCAATGTGCCAAACACTTAAATTTAAATATAATTGGGGAGATTCATAGGTTAAGAACTAATGCATGGTCCACTAGTAATGCATGGAGTTGTTATATGGCAAGTCGAGGGGTCAAACTTGTCTGAGGCCTTGGGCCACTTTGCAAAAATTTTGGCCAACCATGGGGTGCCACGTGGCACCCTCTCATTGGGTCATGCAGTGCCTCATAATTGGTCCACCTCACAACTAATGAACCAATGAAAAAATACCAACTGCCTTAGTACGGCCCTACCACTTGTCGAGCTTGCGTTGGGTCGTACAATCTACTATGCCTGCCTAGTCAACTATTGATGTCAGTGTATGGTCTTTCTAGTCAGCAGCCTAGTCAACCCTGCTACACAATTTTTAGTTGTTTGGACAAAATTTCAGAACATCATAAATTGAGCATACTAATTCAGTTTGAGGAAATTAAAGCGGTGTTGGATTCAGGACGACAAGCACTACGATCTGGTGCTAGTTTCAAGTGATTTCGAGACCTTTCAATTTTGAGCCTTTTTCTGATCCACTAGATCATTCCCCCCCATTGGAATATTTGGGCCACCAAAAGGTTGTTTTCAGTCAGCAATTAGGTGAGAGTACAACTCCCTCTCCCTTCTGATATTAATCCACTTGGCCTTACTTGGATTAGTTCCTTTAAGCCCCACATGAAGGTACTCTACATTGCCTCTGTGTGAAGTCCTTATCCTTCTGCCAAGAATAGTATCTTGTTCCAATGCTTCTAAGTATTCAGGAGAGATATATTTTATTGTTGGAATCCAAACTTTCTCTCCTTGATATTCAATCAAATAAGACTCATATAATCTCAAGTTTTCCACATTTACAACAACATAAATTTGCATGTATGGTGGTAAATCTAATCGGAAGGCATTATTACCAATATTTTCCAAGATTTTAAAGGGACCATATCTTATTAGTTTGGGCTTTTTACTTTCTCATTGGAGCCTTTCCTTACTGATATAAAGCCAAACTTGATCTCCCACCTAAAATTTGTGGTCAACACGATGCTTATCATTTCCTACCTTGTACTTGGCTTGACATTTTTCCAACTGTTCTTGTACCATTTGATGCACCAATTGAATTTTTACAATGAAATGCTTGGCCTTATCTAGTTGTTGCATCCATCCACCACAATATCTTTCCCAAAGATAAAATCTAAGGGATATTTGGTAAATATCCCAAACATGCTTCAAATGGAGATGTTAGAATCGAAGAATGAGTGCCTCTGTTATAGGCATGTTGGATGTAATGTAAGTGTTCATCCCAAAGTTTAGGATGCTTGTTGTAGTAACCAGAAGGAGATGTACTATTTTTATGCTCAAAACTTCTATCGGACCATTAGTTTGTGGATGAAATGTTTTTCTCTTCTTCAAATTGGTGTCCATGAGTTCCCATAAACTTGACCAAAATTTTCCAACAAATCGAGAATCTCGATAAGAAATAATAGAAGCGGGTAACCCAAAATGCACCCATACATTTTGGAAGAACATATGTGAAGTTTGTTGAATTGTAACCTAATTCTTACAAGGCATCAAAATAAAACTTTTTATAAAACAATCCACAACAACATAAATATAATCATGACCTTTCCTAGACATAGGTAGTCCTCCTACGAAATCCATAGAAATATTTTCCCAAGGACGAGAAGGAATAGGAATTGGAGTATACAAACCCAACTTTATATTGCTAGGCTTACTGGTAGCACACATAGAACATCCTCTTACATATATTGACACACTTTCATTCATACGAGGCCAATAAAAATACCTTTGTAATTGTGCAATTGTTTTGCCTACACCAAAGTGGCCAGCAATAAGAGAAGCATGAGTTTCCCTTATGATGTTGACTCTTTCACCCCTTGGAACACATAACTTTCCAAGATGATACAACAATTTATCATGAAACTAATAATTCATTTATTCAACATGATTGCCTTGACACAAAGTTTCATAAACATCATTGAAATATTAATCTTTAGCATATTTTTCAACATAGATCTCATGCATGATAGAATTATGCTTAAGAATGATAGATGCAATAACAATAGGACTTGATAACATATCAGAAACTTTGTTGTATATACCTCTCTTATACTTGATTACCAAATGTAATTGTTGTAGAAATTGTTAATTTTTGTGTAGCTTGGGAGGTACTCCAAGCCCTGGTGTTCAAGGGTTGGGTGTCAAAGTGCCACAAATGGGCTTGTGGGCTTGAGGTCCAAGCTTGGGAGTTTTGCACCCATCATGATTTGGGCCAAAACCGCAATAGAGGTATGACATGTGATGGATGAGGATGATAGCGCTCAGTGATATGATTCCAACACATAGAGAATCATCCAAATCCGAGTTGTCGTTAGAGTGAAATGAATTTTTGAAGTTGAATAATTAATTATTGGTTACCAAGTCATGTAGGCTTGGTGTAAACATAGTCCAATACAAGGGTCTCTTCATCAATTTGTGGAGCCCTCATATGTGTATAAATATGCGGTGAAGTGATGTGTTTTAAAGCATCCATTTGGTGTAACACAAGACAAAAAAGATATCTTTGAAATTTCCCTAGCCGCAACAAGAGAGGGAGGCTCTAAAGACAACATGGAGGAGGTCTACGTTCCTTGATGGAGGATGAGTGGGATGTTGGAGTAGCAGTTTGTTTTTGGGTCACTTTGGTGGAGGCTGAGAAGCTGTCTTGGATGTCGCTAGTTATCCTTAAGGGCCAAAGGGAAAGGGTGTTGTTTTGTGGGGTTAGAACCCTTGGAAAGGGATACCGCAGTAAGGGACAAGATTGTTATCACAAGCCACAATCCCTAATACACTCACAAATCTGCATTAAAGCCAACAATGAAGGAATAAGGCTTGTTTGGGAGTGCTGGTGGATGGCATGACAACGTAATATTTAGGAGTACAGGAGAAGGGTGATCGTAGCCTTGGGAAGGTTGTTGTAGCTGATGTGTGAGAGTTGGTAGGACTGTCATTGATTCCCTAACCAGTCCATGAATGCAGCAGTCAAGGAGACCAAAAATAGTGAGAAAACATATGTTATTAATGGAATTTCTTGTAGGTGTTGGATCCTAAATGAGGATCAGATCTGGATCTTATTAAGGCAGCCCGTGGAATTCAAAGAGGAGAGGGCAGATCTCATAATTAGATGCCCTATACTAGTGATAATTTCCACAGTGATTAGGCAACAAAATTGGAGTGAGAGTTTGTTGTGTGTTGGGTCAAAGTGTTGACTATTGCATGGATCAGTTGATGGGTAGGTTGAGGAGGCCTTAAGAGTTGTTTGGAGGAGCCCACGTGGATTATTGGGAGTCCTACCAAGCAGACAAGGTGAGAACAGGAAAATTAGATCGAAAGGAAAGAGGATAGTAGCAAGGTGTGTTGCAGATGGAACCATGTATAATTGATTGATGGTGTCCTAGGAGAGAACACTTTGTTGGTGCCTATATTTGTGCAATGGATCCTCTATTGGAGAGAAAAGGGAATATTAGTGAAGTCCGTTGGCAACCGTGTGTAGGGTTTCCTAGGCGTGAGGATGCCCTAGCTAGGTACAAATGCTATAGCATGGACATGGTCACTCTTGGACTATTGGAGGGTAGCGTGAGAATGTCCAAGTTGGAGCCTGATGAGCAACACCTTGATGGACAAAGGTAGTTGCGAGGGAGGATTTTGTTGAGCTCAAGGGTTGATGAACCAGAGGAGTAGTTGTGGAGCTCGAGACTTGTGTGTCGAGAAGAACTTCTATAGCAGATGATGGGCAGTCCTCCTAGCCCATGTTCATTGTGGGAGATGGACATCTTGCAGTGATAGTTGGCATCCCTTCGTGCCCTATGTTGGTCTTCATCAGTGCAAAATAGGAATACCGTAGTGGGATGAATTCCTTGAGTAGCTAAGTAGCAACAATGGGTAGTTAAGAGTTGTTCACAAGTGGAGCTGTGAATAAATCGGTGATGAGCCCCTGGAATGGGTAACTATATGGGCTCATTTTGCATATTGTTTCCATTTAATTCACCATTCTCCATAGTTTTGTGCATATTTTTTGAATATTTTTATGTCAATTGAGTGAATGGGGATAGTCACTTTACCACATAGTCTAATGAGTGTTTATTGCAGATTTTTGGACAATTTTTGGACAAGGACCAGGCATTTATGAGCAGATTAATAGCCAAAATTGAGGAAACAGGGCTGAGGACTTATAGGAGGGGTGTCTCCTGCATTAATGACCCCTTCCTCGATTTTTCCACCAGCAGCTCGGAGTTCAAAGGCCAAAACATCGATGATTCCAAGGGGTAGCCGAGCAACTCAAGTGGGGCTATTGTTATCTCTAGTTTTAGGCAGCCGAGTTCATTAATTTTAGGAGGAATTTTGGGGTCCTCACTTGTATAAATAAGAAGGCTTCAGGCCTCCATAGTTTAGACATTTCATAGTCTATTTTTGCACTTTTATGCAGCGTTGTACTCAGCTCATTTTCGAGCTCCTTTTGCAGACATTTTTGTGATGTAACTATTATTTTTTGATCAATGAAGATGAATCCAGCTTTGAACCAACACTGATCCTTTCTAGAGGGCTGAAGCTCTTGGTTTAGTGCCCAACCCAAGCTACCCAACACCTCCTTTGTATATTTATATGTTTTTTTTCTCTTGCATTCATAATTTGATTTCTGTTGTTTAGGATTAATCTTGCTTTGGTAAAATAGGTTGCTTTTGATGATTAAATTAGTTGTTCTTGCTTCAAGTTGTTTAAGTAATTTGTTGTAGTAATAGAGAAAGATCCAAAAAGGCTACCAGCAGGCCTAGATTCCCTTTCTCCCTCTTTGGGACCATGAATTGAGGACAAGGCACTGCTCCTGACCCAAAAACACTGTTTTTTTCCTTTCATGCAATTGTTAGTGTGATGTTTTGAGTTGGAGAAGTTGATATTTACTTCGATTCACATGCTTATACCATTTATTGTTCATTTACCATGGATTTCTCACATAGTTTCCTATTCATAAAATTATGTTCAACACTTTTCTGTTTTTAGGTCAGATTTTAGGTCAAATCAAGAAAACTTTGTTTTTTCGGTTCTTGCTTGGGTTAGTTTAAAGAAGTAGGTGTGTAGCTCACTTGAAGAACGTTCCAGCTTGTCATCCTTCCATAGCACAACCTGTACCAACTCATCTTTCACAGAATCCTTCACTTGTTCACCACATTACGCCAAACTGTCCTGATTTCTGCATTCCTTCACAAAGTCGCTTTCCTACCCTTTGAACCAATCCAACCATCTCCTTCATTTGTGATCCTTATCAACAGAGTCCTAGACCCTTCAACACCTTCATCCAACATTCATTTCCTTTTTCCCACCATTTTTCCACCTTCAAACCTCCAAAAATCACTTTCGGCCTCCTCCTGTAGAATTTCCTGTAGAACTTCCTGTAGATCCCCTGCAACCTTCCTGTAGAAGTTAATGTGAGCGATTTTTCGAAGTCTGGTCACAATGGAAATCTCCAAAAGGGTACTAGGGACTTCTTAGGACCCCTCCACACCGTCCTCATCATCTGCAAAAGCCAACTTCATTTTCCTTCTCACCAAACCACTACACAGTCACAATTAGTCAAATCACAAGCATATTAGATCCACATAAAGATACTCAAAATTGCAAAAAGATGATTTCCTTCTATTTCTCTTCAGAAGTAGCTTGACTGAATGCAATTTACTATTTCAGTAATCAATGGCACCCATTCCAGTAGTTTCCATCTCTTTTCTTGCATGATTAGGGTTTGCTAGGATTTGTGAGGGTTTGAGTTCCATTTCAGTTTTCATTCTCTTTCTACAAGTAGAATAGCCCCCGTAGAATTAGTCTTTCGCCATCACAGTAAAAGCTTCTTCTGAGAACTCATAGAAGCTGGCTTAAGCTCCTAGTGAACTTGTGCCAGCTGATCAAGTGACAGCCGCAGTAGGAGCTAGTACTTGTGCATACAACACCGTCGCTTCCAAGTTTGTTACGAACTACTGGGTTGATAAAAGTAAAGAAGGGAGCCCTATGAGTTGCAGCATTATTGCTGCAATACTAGAGCTCACCACTTCTTTTTGGAACCTTTTCCAGGGAAAACCACCACATGGTTTACACCCTATGAGCTGGTCTATGGGAAGAAGGCTCTGCTATCAATAGAATTTGAATATAACACATTAAGGATGGCAGCTTGTAGGAATTTACAGGGGAAGTTCCTCAGACAGAACACCAAAAGGACACCGCTCACAAACAGATCACAGATCAATACACCAGTGTTTTGACGTGGTTAAAACCCTCAGAGAGGGAAACATTCCATGGCCTGCGCCAACGTGGCTACTACAGGCAATTTATTAATAAAAGAATGAAAATTTACATAAGATTCTCTCATGCACGGTGAACCTACAAATGACCCTCCATGCGCTTTAAATAGAATTCATGGACCAATCGGGTGTCAAGCCACGGATCAAGTGTCGGTAATACCGAGGAGAGAATGAACCGTCGGATCACTACATATCGTGACCGTCGGATTGTAAGTTACAAATGTACATAGTAAAGAAACACACTTTACCTAACTCTATACTACGACCAAGTTATACTTAACTATTTCCTATGTGTCGGAATATCCTAACACTTGAATGATTTTAGGTAATAACCAGTTATGCAAAATATTCATATAGGTTTGTGCAGTAAATAAACAATATACTTGCAAATTATATTCAATCATGAATTAAACCACGAAAAGATACACATAATGATAGCAAAACTTCTCTTTATTGATTCTTCCAACGATTACAGACTTGACTTGCCCTGCACACTCAGCTGCAGGGGTCTGCACACTCAACTACGGACTACTAGACCTCTGCACAGACTATTGCAGAGCCTTCTCATACTCTATGCCCCACAGACACACTTTACACTTCGACTTCTCATCCTCCTCATTATCTTTTACACTTAGAGCCTCGCTCTATTTATACAATCCCATGGTCCGTGGACCATGGGTAGGTCTATCCGGCCGACATTACATTACCAAAATAGGGCAGACAACCCTGTGTTTCTATCATACTTTTGCGCCCCTGCGCCCGCAATTCGCGGAGCCTTTACAACAAGATTTGGTTAAAGCTTGGGCTTTAAGCCCTAAAACATGCCTCGGGGGGATTCCATGCCCAACATGACAAAATGGTTTTTATAAGTGTCTTGGTTATTTTTAAATATAATTTTAAATTTTAAATAAATTTAATTTTATAAAAATATAATCTTATATTTTTATAAAATCATTTATTTAAAATATTAATTTTGTGCATTAAAAAGTAATGGGATTAGGACTCAATTTCCAAGTTCAATAAAGGTTGAATGTACACCAAGCAATTTACACCAAGTCTCGAGCCAAGGCAGCCCCAATATCTAAGTACGAAAACCACATTTGTTACCATATATTATGGGGGTCAAAAGTCAAATCAATAAGCACCTGCCAAGTTACATTATAAAATCCATAATTTAAAATTCCTTGAGATGTGTGAAATAATAATCAATGGTTTGTGGGGCCCTGCCTATCTGAATTTTAATGTACTTCATTTTTACAATCTTTTAGACATGTTTCCATGTCATGTATTATGGACCCACCACCCCAAACCATTCCGAAATATTTTTATAGCTCTATTTTTCCGGAATGAGCTTATGGGTGAAAGCTTAAGGTAAGACGAGGCTAGGTCAACAATTGAAATATATCTTCATGCAAATAAAATGAGGATACATGTTCCAAAAGTACATTTCAATACAAATCATGGAGTTTCCAATGTTATAAAGAAATACTTCTTCCATGTGGAAATGTTTTATGCTATAAGGAGGAAATGAATTAAAAAGAGGAAAATGCACGTGAATAGAAAATTTGGATAATTTCTTATCCATTTAAGCTTTTACATGAGTGAAAAGGGAGCATAATAAAGATATTTTCATAATTTACCAAATATGTTTAGAGACATGGTTTTCAAAACCATGGGAAGCAAACGAGTAAATGGTTTTAACATAAAAATGAGAATTATTTATGAAGTTTCATTTATTCAAAAGTATACCAAAAGTGGGAAAAACTAAATATGAAAATAGTAGATGGTTTGGGTAAATTGTTGTAAATTTCATTTATGAAATTCATAAACAAATAAATGCTACAATGGAGAATTATTACAACACATGGTTTTCAAAACCATGGATGGCTTTACAAAGAAAAAATTATTTAAAGAAATATTTTGGGATTTGATTTATGAAATTTATGAAGAAAATAACATTTTTTCAGGTCAAAACAAGACATGTTTTTCTATTGAAGACATGGTTTTTTAAAACCACAGGCAATAATTATTTTTTATGGAAATATGATTTTATAGATTTTTGGGAAATGCTTTTATCAAAATATCTTATTCCCAAAAACTTAAAATTAATATTTTTGAAAACTAAAGAGTAACATAAAATCAATGACCTCCAAATATTTTCAAATTTTACGACAATGATTAAACACCTGAAAGATAATTAATTGAATTATCAAAGGATTTTATCAAAGGACATGGGCTTAATAAATTCTATAAAAAGGATAAGTCAACCAGATTATGGGCATATTAATTGAGTTTTAGGGAGAAACTTTAACAACCTCCAAATTCTATGGAAAAAGATCAATAGGTAGAAGATTAAGGCAGATTTGTGAAAAAAATGAGCGACCAATTTCAAGAATAAAGACAATCAATCAACAATCAGTGCGCCAATTCCCAGATCTAGAGGCATAAGACTTTCAATAATCTCTAGATCTCCTGCAATTATTTAGAGATTATTTTTGTTTTTAGGGAATTGTTTAGATTTTTATTCCAGGAAGCTAGACACTATCATTTGGGTTTAATGTTCTATATATTGTATTATTTTTAATGTAAAAGGGTTGGCTTTTGATGCCAAAACCCTGCCATTTTTGTAAATACTTCTATTGCAAAAAATTTAATGAAAGGTTTCTAGCTTTAGTTTCATGACATCATTTGTTTCTCATGTATGTCTTTCCCTGTGATAATATGTTTCTACATATGTTTAAGGTAATATAGAAGCACTAGGAAAGGCTAATTTAAGTATTAACTTCCCTGACAACCCACTGCAAAGTTATCATCATTATGGAGACTAGCTAATTGAACAATTTGTTTAAATTAGTACCTCTGCATCATTAAATTATTGTCTCTTGTCCTCTCTTAAACATATTTACGTGGGTTACATAGATTCTCCTGTACGCATCTATTCTTATTAGATGATTGAGTATTCAGGATGCATATTTAATTATCTAATTTCTCTCCTATTTCTCTACCAAACTCTTTAAAGCTATGTTATTCCATCAGAGCTGGATGTTGGAACTTTGATAAATCCTCAACAAGAGGGGACTTTATTTTTTATTCGAGATTAGATACTCATCAACAACCACTTATACAAATCATAGATTTGGCCATTGTGCTTCATAGGTTGTTATCCAGTGAAAGTGACCGACATTAAAAAGCCTCGTAACACTTGAGGGAGCCCCCTCTGGTACAAGTGTCAGCTTAAACCTAAAGTTTAGTCGAGATGGTTTCTTGGCGCAGTTTCATAGCCAAGAACTTCCTTCGATAAATAGATACAATAGGAACCACTACTTCTCCATCCAACATATTTGTGCTCTTCCACTTGTCCTTCAATACCAACAAACAATTCTCATTCTTGTTATAGAATAGATCTTGAATATATTTCCACATCTCATGGGAACTTCTCTTCCTTGACAAATGAGGTATCAAATGATCCTTGACACCATCTAAGATGATCAACTTAGCCTTTGTATCTAACTCCTCATACAGTTCTAACTCCTTAGGGTTAGTTGGTTTCTTAATATCCTTGTCAGAAAAATGATAGATCTTATTAACCACTAAGACTATCTTGATCCTTTCCTTCCATGGACTATAGTTAGATATCCCATCCAACCTATCCTCATATCACAGACCAACTAGAAACTTCACCATTGTCATTGGTTCTTCAATAAAAATGGAACCAACTCCCTCTTGAGCTATACGTTGTGTTGTGTGCAATCAAATTGACTAGCCCTTTAAAGTATCTCTAAAACCATGTTGAATTTCCATGACACTCAAGAATATGGTTTGTGTTTTAAAATGTCAAACAGAAATAAACTCAAATTCCACAACACGTCTACTTTTCATAGAGGAATAAACATAATAGTTAATTAACTATAAGAAAAACACAAATTTTCAACCCAACTTCGTTATATTACAAATTTTTAATACAACAATATAGGGCTCTTGTACCATGGAATGCCACCCTTACACTTAGGCCTAATGAAAGACAACTAGGGCTTAGTATCAACAAAAACTATGCTAACCAATATATCCTAAACAAATTACAACTGACCTACTTATGTTGGTGCACATCCACAATCCTTTTGGTCCACGTACCTTGAACGCTTTGAGCAATCATTTTCTTTCCAATCTACAACTCCACAATCTACCACTACAAATGAACACTATTCCTTTAGGTCATTGAACTTTGGCAAAACTAAATATACCCTCTAGTTTCAACTTGGTCCATCAAGGAGTCCAACACAAAGGGTCTTCACACTGCTACCCACTTATGCCTCTCTGCTTCTCCAATAAAGATAGACCTTAGGGCAGTGGAGGTTGTCCACTTTCCATTGAAGATAACCTCTGCAACATAGTGAAATAGGGCTCAACAACTAGCCCTTCTTGTCTTCCCTTTCTTCCTTCAAAGACCAACCCTTAGAGCACCAAATACCCTACCCTCCAATAGCCTTGTAGTCCTTCACAATGACTATACTTAGGGCTCAAAATATGACTTCTAATAACCCTCCAATATTGTACTTAAGCTTCCAACAAACTACTACTCAAATAAATTGTAGAATAGCCCTACACCACGTTGCAAACATCATATATGAAGGAGAAATACATACCTTAAGGATGACCACTTTCGTCCTTAAATTGTCTAGACCTGTACATGCACTTAATTTGGAACTTTCAGCCTTGGTTAGGGGTTGCTATAAGAACTACATGGCTACTTATACTTAGCCTCAACTTATCCAAATATTATGTTGCACCTTCCTCACATGCCCTTACCTCTGTGTTGTAACTCGATATCCTACACAACTATTTTAGGGATCTTCTACCTTTGTCCAGCTCACTCTTAGTGCTCAACCCTCTTGCAAAACCTTAGAGACAAAACTTGACTTCTTAGAGAAAGATAGATCCCAAAAACTGCACAAAATAACTACACAAAATGTGTCCTTCTCACTTGGCCTGATCTCTTCCTAATTAGGCCTCAACCAATCTCAGGAAAAGACACCAAATTTTCCTCTTCTTCACTTCAACTAGGCTCCAATAGGATGTGGTTAGATCATATCAAATTCTCCTTGATGTCTTACACTTTTGATGTTTTATCTTGTCATATGTGAGTGAGATCAAATGAAGCTCCTTTATTTATATGTTCTTAGGGTGCAACGTCTGGTCCTCTATAGGGAAGTCCTAAAGCCAAGTCAACCTTAACTTTGTGCCAATTAGCTCATTACCATGTAAATAAAAATTAGTTTCTCTCATTCATTAAACATTTCTTTAGCTGCCTTAGTTTCCCCTTACTCAATTAAGGGTACAACACATGCAAAGATGATCAAACCCCAAAAACTGCTCCTGGTTTTGCACCTACAACTTTGGTTACAAGACCCACTGCTTGGGTATATTTCCCATAAAGTGATGTTTTGGTGCAAAATCACACAAACCCATTACCCATTGTGTTGTACCTCCCAATCTACATAAATCAACACTCCCTCTTAGCGACCATGGTACTTCCATCACTAGGAAGTATCTCCTCATCATAATCACTACTGGTGACACTAGACCAACTACTGGCATTCACCACTCCAACATACCCTATAGAATGAGCTACACCTGTCTCGATAGCATTTGCACCATGAGAAGCCTCCTACTTTGTTTTCTCCTAAAATTCTTTCAGGCCATCCAAGGGTTCCTTCTTGTCAATCGTAGAAGTACCCTTACTCCCCACTAACAACACGATCTTCTTGAGTTGCACATTCTCCCTATGAACCTACATATTCCCACTAGAAATTGGCTCCCTATGAATCAATTAATTAATATTTACCATTGATATTTAATGATGATGGGAGAAATAATTTACATTAAAAATATATTGTATCCCAGGTAAACTCCATCAAGCATATGCAAAAAGAACAAATGTACATCAAGATGCAAAAACGACATTCAATAAGGAGTGAGATGTCTAAAAATCATAACAACATATCACCATGTCAAACAAAATGTGTATTTTAACATGTAATTGCCACAAATACAACACGGACAAACCAGTGATCAAACCAAGAGTACACCACCTGCAAAATGACCCCACCACTGGCCTTGGAAAATAAACCAATTTGCTATCTAGGAGATTGATGAAAAGACAGGTCCTGAAAAGACATTAATGGTCAATTACAAAATCAAGTCAGTATTAAATGCCCCCATTGTCTAGAATAGAATAAAACAAATTCCACATAGGATGGTGCATATGAGATTAATCATCGATGCTGGAGCTGAAAAATATTAGTAACAAATGTATTGATGTGCATACGAAAAATAAACCACCAATCTGATGTGATCCATGTACTCTTGGCTCGTTAATTAAGGCATGGGCCAATAACATGTCCAAATTTACAACCAATTCCATGAGAGATAAATGTCAATAAAATAAATTGCAGAAAATAGAAAAATAATTTTTAAAGTTATACTTTGTTAACTTGAAAAATATTTCTCATGTTTGACTGAATTAATACATAGTCAACCTAATACCCAATGCATAACACATGCCTAACGACATGGATATTGAATATTATTGACTTCCCCATTCTTTCATCATCATCATCATATATATCTATATATATATATAATTTTTTCTTAATGTTTCTTATGCTTGATAAATTCAAGATTAAAATTGCATCTAGGTTAGTGTTATATTATATTGAATCGATTTAATGTTTTTTTGCTAAGGCTCAATATTTTTCCATAAGTATTAATGTCAATGGTCTTTCTATCTGAAATTGAGCTTGTTTGAACACCTTTTCCTTTCATAATTTACTACTCTAAAGCATACTAAATTCAAATGATAATCACCATCAAAACTAAAAAAAATTATTCGGTCAATCACTCGCAAACATTCATTAGTTCATCCCAATGTCCTTCCTACCCTTATCTCATCCCACTTCATCAAATGCAAGATTCCTTCAATGTTTTACCTCTATACTTTAGTCTCAAAAATACTATAATTATTAGGATTATAACTTATTATATCGCCATTCCCATTCATCATGATGCATTATCATTTTTCTTGCACATTATGGATGTGACTAGTTGTAGCTCATTATCAAATAGTTTCATATAATACTACAATGACAACAACAATCTAATTTTAAGGTCCTGGCATAACAAGACATGAAATTAAGATAGGCACCCCCCATGTTGTGGAGCAAAGGACATCATATCCATAGTGATTCAACAACTTGATTGACATAGATCTACATACCATGCCCCCCATCAAATTTGAACCTCTCCTTTCTTTAAAAATATCTTGTATACAATTATTTCATTTACATTCTTGATACAACCTAGAATTTATCAATCATAAATAATCCTCCATTATTCTCATAAAATAATAACATATTTTAATTGTAATTTATATCTTATATATCATTAGATTATTCACATATATAAAAATGCTTTTATCATGCATATTATTTAAGTCATTCATATATATATATATATATACACACACACACACAACTGAACCACTTCTCCGTAATTATTCATTTTGTAAATCAATTATTTTATTTAGTAGTATTTTATTCAAACATTATTAATTAATTCAATTCTTTGTGTGTGAAGGTATAATTTACCTTAATTTAGATTTGAATCTACAATTTTTTTATGAAAACATACATTTTCTTAACCATGAAACATATTGTTGGCTTGTTGGGGCCTGACCCAGGTTCGGAGTTAATTAGCCAAACAAATCCCTGTACTACTAGCCCTTTCGGCATCAGTCCGCGGAGCGCAGACTAAGGTCTCACTCGAATTAGTATGGGAGGGTGCTAGAACCAGGTTTCCATACCCTGGAGATGTCTGATGAGCTCGACTGGTCCACTTTTTGTCCCTGCGCATAGGTGGCTTTGCGCACCTTCCGTTCCTCGCAGTCTGATACCCCGCCTTCACGCAGCCCTAACCAGGGGGTCGTGTTGCGTTTGCCACTATTACTCAAGATCTTATTTATCTTTCAGAATCAATTAAGTACCTTCACCTACTTAAATGTCTTAAGTTATACCTAACAATATAAAACATTCATACAGGTTCGTGCAGTAAATAAACAATATACTCGTAAATTATATTCAATCATGCATTAAACTAGAGAAAGATACAAAAAATTATAGCAAAAATTCTCTTTATTGATTCTTCCAATGATTACAAACTCGATCTGTCCTACGCACTCAGCTGCAGGAGTCTGCGCACTCAGCTGTGGACTACTAGGCCTCTGTGCACACAGCTGTAGAGCCTTCTCCTACTCTACGACCCATAAACACACTTTTCACTTTGACTCAATCACTTAGACTTCTCATCCTTTCATCTCCGTTCTTCATTATTAGTTATCTTCTACACTTAGAGCCTCACTCTATTTATACAATCCCATGGTCTGTGGACCATGCGTAGCTCTATCCAGCGAACATTACATTACAAAAATAGGATGGACAACCCTGTGACTCTATCATACTTTCACGCCCCGCGCCCACAATTCGTGGAGATTTTACAATAAGATTTGGTCAAAACTTGGGCTTTAAGCCCCAAAACATGTCTTGGGGGGGTTCCATGCCTAGCAGGCCCCCAACATAAACATCGTGACTCACTCTCAAGTCACTCTGTCGGCACAGAGGTCTTTGCACGGAGTCCCTCCAACTGGGTCTGAACTACTGCAAGGTCGACAACGCACTGAGTTGTTGCTTGCTGAATCTACTGCATACGTTGCTCTTGGACCTATGTGTCGGGAGTGCTTCTTTGCATCAATATGCGCATCCCCTGCATGTGTACGAGCTTGCCTTCAATTTCAGCTGTGATGGTGAAGGCCTCGTCGATCCAAGGCTGAACGCGCGCCTTCGGGACTACTTCCTTGTATCATGTTACATCCACCTACTCCTTCAACACTTTAGCCTCTTGCATCCATGCGAGCCTCTTAGTGAGGACCACTATCTACGCAGTTCCTCGAGCGTTGTCATACTACTGTTGGATTTCTTGCGCCTCTGTCTCTAAGTGCTAGATGTTGGGGTCCTCCTGCAGATTTGTGAGGAACTTAAGTGATTCTTCCAACATACTA
>APFE030313150.1:52356-88489 GCA_000404065.3 Pinus taeda
TTTGATTGCTTTCAAGTTTGATAGATTAGATTTTCCATTCATGCAATTTTAATTCATGTAAGTGTGTTCAACCGGTTGATTGTAGATTAGTTTTTCTTTACATATTTTTGGATCAAATAGTGACATGAGATTTGCCTCTCTGCTGACTTTGTTTTTTTTTCTTTTCAATTTTAGTTATGCTTTGATTTCAGTCTTATTCATTTTCTTTGTTAGTTAGTTTAGATATTAAATTGCTCATGTCACTTTCAGTTACCTCCAAAAGCCATAGTGAGACTAATGGCGAGGGATTGAAGTATGAGTGTGTAATTTGATATTAGTTTACCTTTCTACAAATTAGATATTAAATTACTCATGTCATTTTCAGTTACCTCCGAAAGCCATACTGACTCGAATGGTGAGGGATTGAAGTATGAATGCGTAGTTTGATATTAGTTTATTTTTCTGCAAGTTAGTTATTGAATTGCTCATGTCATTTTCAGTTACCTCCGAAAGCCAGAGCAAGATTAATGGTGAGGGATTGAAGTATGAATGTGTAGTTTAATATTAGTTTTATTTTCTACAAATTAGATATCAGATTTCTCAAGTTGTTTATGATTACCTCTGAAAGCCAGAGCGAGTCGAATGGTGAGGGGTCAGAATATGAGTTGATGTAATTTGATTTTAGCTTTACTTTACTTGCAATTTTTGGATTTCTTTGAGTGCAATATCTTAACTTTTATTTCCGTATTTAGACAAGCAGTAGAGACAGTGATTTCATGATCAATATTTCATCTTTTGTTTGATTTAAAGTAGCTGCATATTTACACTTTTGTTTAAGGACTAATTCCATCAATAACATGTTTTAAGATCTTTTGAAGTGCTAAGTTTTGGAAGTTACCATTAGGGACATAGACCTTGTCTTGAAATCTACATCCATACTTGACCTTTAAAAGTATTCTTAAGACCTTAGAATAGGATTTCCATTTGCATTAGATACTTTAGGAGATCAACAAGAACAAAACCCCAAAACAAAATAAAATCTATAAAACAACGAAGTAAAAAAAAAAGGTTAACTAAGCACATATGGTGCACCACACTTCACAGTTTACGATACCCGGATTGATAATTTATGTAGAGCAATTTAAGATGTTAAATTGACTAAACATCCTTCATGTAGTCCCCCTGACTACAACTTGATGTCTCCCCACCTCTTCTCTAGAGTTGCATGAGCACTCATGGCACAATCGCCACTAGTCTCGACAACCTTATTCACCTTTATTGGAGCTTCCTTTGAGTCGCTTACCTTTCTTCCTAGGGCACTGAGATGCATAATGTCCCAGATCACCACAATTGAAGCACTTGACCTTGGATATGTCCTTCTTCTTCCTCTTCTGAACCCCCTACTATCCTGTAGATGCTAGAGCCGCATCCTCCTCATCCTATTTCTTGACTCAAATTACCTTACCACTACTCCTCACCTTGGTCAACCTCTGGATCTCTTCATGTCGAAGAGATGCCAACATTGCCTCCCAACTGGGAGAGTCAAGCTGCCCAAAATGCTTTGGACAAATGTCTCACAATCCTCTGAGACTGTATTCAGAGAAGTTATGACCATAATCTCTGGATCTGGTGTAGACCCCACAGAAATAAGATGGTCATGAATTCCTTGCAACCTAAGAAGGAAGTGATCTATCTCCTCTCCTTTTTGCATTTGATATGGCTTCAACTGATTTTCCAATAACATCTTCTGTTGCATGGAAGAGCCCTGATATAAGGTGGTCAGGGTCTTCGATATCTCCCTTGTTGTTGACTTCTCAGCAATATGTGGTATTACATGATCCTTGAACCCATCTAGAATCATGCATTTCACCTTTGCCATGGCCTCCTCATACTTCTCATTTGCATTAGGTCAACTAGAACAAGCATAGTCCTTGATGCGATCCTTATCAAGGATTGCCAGGATTTTGACCTTCCAGATGAAAAAATTGGAAGCCCTATCCAATCTGTCCTAATCCCTCAATCTGTTTACTACCATCTTTGCTCCTCTTCTAGATTCCCTATGAGTCTCGATTTCCCTCCTAGAAATCCTCTGGCCAACTCTCGTCTCACTCCCCTCCAATCCTCCTTTGCCATTGCAACTTGGATCTAGATTTCTTAGCTAGATACATGTTGAGGTAGTGCTTCCCTCTACCTTGGTTCCGTCTCCTTAGACATTGTTCTGCATAGACAGAAACAATGTCCCACCAGCTCCTCAAATCACACTCTACACAACTCCCTTATCCCCGACAACTGAAGAATCTGAGCCCTTCAGGCTCTATGCAATCATGGCTTGGGTTGAATCTGCTCCTCTCAGCCAATTGCATTAATCCTTCCTGGCTAATAAAGATGATGTGGCTCTGCGTGAGCCTATTCTTCCCCTCCCTACCTCTACACTGGCCCTTCTCCTAGCTTAGAATGCTGATGCACACTCTATGTGAGCCTCTACGTCACCCTCTTGTACTGTGTCACTCCTCCTCTTGCCTCTCTATCTCTAGAACTGCGTTGTCTCTCAGGGAAATTGCTTCTCTATTGCAAATTCTTAGATTTCTTCTGTTGGTGCCTTCAGTCCTCTTTGATCTACAATTGCTCTGATACCGTGTGAAAATTTCTGAATCTAACACATTAAAAACCCCTACTACAATATCTGTTTCACTATCTCCTACTTGTTCTTTACATTTACAAGTTATTTAATAACATAAACATCGAATTAAACATAATTGCAACCTTCACAAATATAAAAATAAACTACTGAAATAAACTAAAAAAGCACAAGGAACACCATTATTTTTGGACAATCATCCCTAGAAAAACCCAATGCGGGAAAATAGGTGCAGCATATATGAGGGTTTTATTAAGCAGATTTTTTAATACAACTAGGGTTTTAGAAATGGCTCACCCTTCAAATAATATCCTTGGCAGTAGTACCTCTCTTTGAAGATAAATATTATGCAAATCAACAGCCAAATGATCAACCCCATAGTGACATTGATTGGTCCTTGTGCTGGATAGCGAAAGCTGCTCCACGCACTCCTATGGAACTGCGTCACCCTCTCTGGAACTACGTCACCCTCTCTTAGCTTATCTTCTCTCATTTTGACCCACAGAACCTCCTAAGTGCAGCCTCTTCAGCCTAATTTTGGCCTCTATAGCCCTTTGTGTTTTCTGTGTCATCCTTTGCACCTTTCTGCGTCCTCTACGTCTACCTCTGTGGCTTCTACATCCTCTACGCTTGCCTCCTTAGCCTCTCCATCAGCCCTCCTAGGCTCTATGTTTCCTCTTCCTACACTTTGATGCCTCTCTGATATCTATTCTTCAAACTTGGCTAGAAATCCCTTATTGAAATACCACTCACTGCAACTGATCTCTAACTCGATTTCCTCAGCAAACCTCGCCCGAAAAAATCGAATTCTTGATCTCTCTTGGTGTGTTTCCAACTGACCCTCAAGCCTCCTCTTATAATTTTCCTGTTGATGATTCAACGACCGAGATTAAATCCCTAATCAACAGCTAATATTAGATCTAGATTGATCCTCGTTATTTGGAACTTTCTCACCCATATTATATTAACACACATTAATATTTTAATTTTCCTAAGTTTAGACTTAGGATCTCATTAAAAATATTAATTATTTTAATATCTCTTCATCCAAGTGGAATTTATCCAAACAATTTCTGGGTCTTGGAGATTTCATGTGCCTTATCCTCTCCACCAGTTTTCATGGCTAGATCACATTCAATGCTACCAAAAATCAACATCACAGATTTGTGTTAAGGTCGACAAGGAAGGCATAAGGCTTGTTTGGGAGTGTTGGTGGATGGCATGACAGTGTGGGGTTTAGGAGTGTTGGGGAAGGGTGATCGTAAACTTGGGAAGGTAGTTGCAACTAATGTTTGAGGGTTGGTAGGACTGTCATTGATGCCCTACCATTCCATGAATGCATCAGTTAGGGAGACCACAAACAATGAGCAAAGGTATGTTATTTATGACATTTCTTGTAGGTGTTGGATCCTAGATTAGTATCAGATATGTATCGTGTTAAGGCAGATTGTGGAAGTCAATGAGGAGATGGAATATCTCATGATTAGATGCCCTAGACTAGTGATAGTTTCCATAGTGATTGGGCAACAAATTTGGAGTGAGAGTTTGTCGTGTATTGGGTCAAATTGTTGACTATTGCATGGATCAGTTGATTGGTAGCTTGAGGAGGCCTTAGGATTTGTTTGGAGGAGCCCACATGGATTGTTGGGAGGCCTATCAAGAAGCCAAGGTGACAATGGGAAAATCATATCAAAAGGCAAGAGGACAACAACAAGGTGTTTTGTAGATGGACCCATGTATGACGGATTGATGGTGTCCTAGGATAGGACACATTGTTGGTGCCCAGATTTGTGAAATAGCTCCTCTATTGCAGAGAAAAGGGTAGATTGGTGAAGTTTGTTCGCAGCCATGTGTAGGGTCTCCTAGGCATGAGGATTCCCTAGCTAGGTGCAGATGCTACAACGTGGACTTGGTCACTCGTGGATTGTTGGAGGGTAGTGTGAGAGTGTCCAAGTAGGAGCCTAGTGAGCAACACCTTGATGGAAAAATGTAGTTTCGAGAGAGGAATTTATTGAGCTCAAGGGTTGATGAACCAGAGGATTAGTTGTGGAGCCCAAGACTTGTGTGTGGAGAAGCACTTCTACAGCATATGATGGGTAGTCCTCCTAGGCCATGTTCATTATGGGAGATGGACATCTTGGAGTGAGGTGGCAGCCCTATGTACCCTATGTTTGTCTTCATTAGTGTAGAAGAGGAAGACCAAGTGGGATTAAGTCCCTGAGTAGTTGAGGAGCAGTAATGGGCAGTTGAGAGTTGTTCACAAGTGGATTTGTGAACAACTCAACAGGAGTATCGATGTGTTGTTGCCTTGATGGACGAAGGCACAACTAGAGAGCAGATTGACAGCCAAGATTTAGTGGCCAGATGGACTTGGAACATTGATAGAGGCAAGAGTTGCAGATTAAGAGCCACAGGACCGAGAAGGTACAAGTTATGAACAAGGCACTTGTGAGGATCTCTACATCAGCTAGACGGTCATAGTATCTTATTGAGGGAAGATTGGTTGTTGATGGATTGACACCAAGCCCTAGTTTTGTATCTTGTACTAAGGGCCATTATCCTTGGTAAAGGAGCCCTAGATTGTTGTACTATATATTGTTAATATAATGAATTTGGGTTGAAAAATAAAAAAATTGTCTATGTTCTATGCATATGTGATTTACTTCTTTATATTTCTGTTGTGCAAAGTAGTTTATGGTTGAGATTCTTGGTTTGGTAGCGTCAGTGATTTTAAGACTCTAACCTAGACCCGAGGTCATGGAAATTCAACAGAAATCCCATCCACCTGAAATGTATAGCTTGTTGTAGCTTGGTTTCGATCGTAAATATTGCACAGGTTGATGGTTAGTATGAATAATTGTTTCCTTACCCATCAAATAGTTTTTCCATTTCTTCATTCTTTGTACCAAAGCATACAACTCTTTGTCATAAGTTGGATAGTTAGTTATTGCATTGGTAAAAGTTTCAGAATGATAACACATAGGCTTTCCATGTTGCATAAAAAATGCTCCCATGGCATAATCACTTGCATAGGTTTGAATCTGAAATGGTTTCTTAAGATCTAGAAGTGCAATAATTGGTGTTGTACTAATTTTCTCTTTCAATGTATCAAAGTCTTTCTGTTGCTTTCCTCCCCACTAAAATACTTGTTTCACACTTTTCAAAGCATATAGTGGAGTTGCAATAGATGAGAAGTTAGCAATAAACTTTCTCCAATATTGGGTTGCTCCCAAAAAGATCCTAACCTCTGTTACATTATTGGGTTTAGTCGAATTCACAATTACTTCAACCTTTGATGGATCAATCTTCAACTCACACCCTCCAACAATATGAACCAAATTAACTAAAGAGGTTTTCCCAAATTCACACTTAGACATATTCAAATACAATTTCTCTTTATTTAAGACATCTAAAACTTGCTTGACATGCTTGACATGCTCTTCATGAGTCTTACTGAAAATCAAAATATCATCTAAGTAGAGTATGACAAAATCATCAAGGAACGGTCTAAATGCATCATTCATAACTCTCATGAATGTTGCAGGCGCATTGAAAATACCAAATGGCATAACTAACCATTCAAAGAAACCTTGTTTTGTCTTGAAATAAGTCTTACAAATATCATCTTCAACAATCTTTATTTGATCATAACAACTTCTCAAGTCCCACTTAGTGAAATAAACAACATCCTTCAATTGATCTAGAAAATCATCAATATGAGGAAGAGGATAATTATTATTTACCGTTATTTTGTTTAAAGATCTAAAGTCCACACACATGTACCATGTACCATCCTTCTTTGGAACCAATACAATAGGATACCCACAAGGAGATGTACTTGGTCTAATGACCCCTTTGTCAAGCAGTTCTTGAATTTTCTTCTTGATCTTTGCATTATCCAAACTAACATTTTTTACATGCCAATGTTTGGAAGAGGCGCATCCTACTGCAATTGAATCTCATGTTGGATTCCTATTTTAGGAGGCAACCCTTTAGGTTCGTGAAACATCTTATCATATGTGTTAACAACTTCAACCAAATCATGCTTGAGTTTTACATCACATCATTAGAAGGCTTCAGATTCAACAATATCTTTGGGTTTGATCATCTACAAAACCAAAATTCTTACTAGGATTTACAAGTCTTTTCATTTGACCAACACCTACAAGAGACAAATTTATCTTCTTGCAATGTGCTATAACAATATACTCAATTCCATGTTTTTCCATGTATTTCTATTTTTTCATGTAGGAGGGTCCATCGAAAGTATGCAATGTGGGTACTCCTTGGATGAGGAATTAAATTTTACATCCAACGAGTACTCTTGCTCGAAATTTGAGTAAAACCTTTGGGAGATAAGGCAAAAATATGAGTTGAAAAAAAAGTTTTATTATTTTATTATTTTTTAATATTTTTACTTTTTGCCTCCAAAAATGGTGAATCACCCCCCATGATTGACATCATCATATTGAATCCTATTGGTTCTTATAAAGTTTATTTTGGTTGTACATTTTTCTTAGGAGGCCCATTTTTGACCTCAAAATTTCCCTAATGAACTCTCTCCATGCAACCTTGTATTCCTCTCTTCATATAAAACTTTCACCATTTCAGACATGTCATAGAAAGCCTTTCTGAAAGCTCTCTCATCCTCATACATTATCTCATGTCCTTCTTCATGTACCATGAGTAGTGGAGATTGAGGATTTTGTGACCTCCTTGAACCAATTTGAGGATTTGGTTCTTCAAGCACTCCTTCTCCTCTTTTCAACTTTTACCTTGTAAGCATCACAAAACACTTGGAAACACAATCAAACCTTCAAAACAACCATGCTTTGATACCAAACTGATCTGTAATTTAAAACTTGAAGGTCTATTAAAATTTTGCAAGCAATTTTATGTCTTGTGGGCAATGGATCAATTTTGCAAAAGCACATAAGCCTTAGTGTTTTTAGAACTCAGTTTGTAGAAATAAAACATAAAAATATGAACCATACATAGCAACACAAAACAACAAATTGATAATGGAGTTCACCCCTCCTAGGCTACGTCTCCAGGTCCAGCTTCCAATGTTGTGCCTCTTCAATTATATGCTAAAATACGTAATTACATTAGTTTACAAAGCTCAAAATTTAAAAACAGTTCTTACAATGGATTCAAAATGCTCAAAAATCCCTATCTAGGCTCTTCTTGACCTAAAAAAGGTTAAAACATGAGCAAGATATGCCTCCCTAAACAAATTATGCTAACTTTTCTGTAAATATGCAATTTTAGTTAATCCTTCTATGTTTTCCACCCTTCTGCCAACCACCAAGTGACAAATTTTCCTACCATAAGCGGGATTTTTGTCGCAATTGGGCAATTTTTTGCCTCTTTAGCTGCATCAATATCCCTTAAGCATTAGTCAAGGTTCTATGGAGGCCATTTGGCTGGGGGTCAGACTAACCGCTTACCCCCACCACTCTGCTCCATCTTTTCTTGGTGTATGGTCATATAATGGCTTATGGGGCAAGGGGTCAGCGTTGGCTAGGTGCAACCTGGTTCGCCCCCTTTGTTTTTGGTTCTTGGGCATGTGGCACAACCAAAACTAGGGGTCAGGCTTCATCACCTACCCTCATCACTTTACCCTCACTGTGGTCACATGTACACCATGAGAGCAGGGTTGGGGCCTAGTCTCCTCCCCTCACCTTCCTCTCCTCCATAGGTCTTGTGGGTTGTATGTGATCGGGGGTTAGGGCTAAGTGCCCCGTCCCCTTCCCCCAATGCGCCAAACACTTAAATTTAAATATAACCGGGGATGCTTATAGGTTAAGGTCTAATGTGTAGTCCACCAGTGGAGTGTGGAGTTGTTATATGGAAGGTCAAGGGGTCAAACCCTTCCGAGGCCCTTAGGCCACTTTGCAAAAATTTTGGCCAACCACGGGGTGCCACGTGGTGTTGTCTGATTGGGTCATGTGGTGCCTCATAATTGGCCCACCTCACAACCAACGAACCAATGAAAAACAACTAACTAACTCAATATGGCCTTGTCATTAATCAAGCCTAGGTTGGGTCGTACATTCTACTATGCCTTCCTAGTCAACTATTGATGTCAATGTATGGTCTACCCATTGAGTAGCCCAGTCAACCCTACTACACAATTTTTATTTGTTTGGCCAAAACTTCAAAACATCATAACTTGAGCATACGATGTTGGTTTGAGGTGATTCAATAAGGGTTGGATTTAGGATGACAAGCACTATGTTCTGGCATTGGTTTTGAGTGATTTCAAGCACTTTAAATTTTAAGCATTTTTCTGATCCCTTGGACCATATAGCAAGCCACTACTTGCCAACATGCACCAACCTCTTATGAATGCAAGAAACTAACTGCTCTAGCCACTGTTCTACCTTTCACACAATTTTCAAACTGAAAATAAAGGCAAATACACATGCATATAAATGTAAATCTAATTCACTCCAGTACCAACCTTTTCCCTTTAACTCTATAAATCTCCTTTGAATTATGCTCCTTGTTGTTCCTAGAGATCTAATCACAGCCCTCTACAACAATGTGTCTCATTTGGTGGCTTGGCGCATTCACTCTACTTTCGCATACACATCTATACTCTTCATCTCCCTCAACAATGATCAATTCACCAATTTTCTCTACAACAATCACAGGTTTTGCTCCCCTGTCACACAGTGAACGATCCAGTCCCTAACAACCATCAACATGCCATTCATGCAACCTGAGTGTGTACTCTATGAATGACTCACCATACTGTTTTAGCATCTATATTCTTGCTATTGGAATCATATTAAAAGCGGAGCATGGGATTCTAATCATTTTCTCCTGCTCAACTACTCAACAACTGCAACTTTAGTATCATCACTTCTAAGAATGGGAACCTATGTGATTCTCCATGCCAAGAATTAAAGTTCAGTCACCCTGTACACCCAAGGAGGTTCTTCCATGCTCATTAATTGCTTGCAGAGCTTGAGATGTACTCTAACATGGCTTCTCTGAACTATTATCAAACCTTGAGTTATTCAGGCTATATTCTTAATTTAATTTAATGAAGTGTGCACGGGAGATCAAAGGTGGCGTACTTCAGTTCAAGATAGGCCCAACACTCTTCTCTGTAAATTGTTCCTTGTTGCCTTGACTCATTGATATTGTTAGTTGTTATTTACTCCAGTTACCAAAACTTTTGTATGCATTTACTCTTAGTTGCTAACTCATTCATCCTTCATACACCTCTGTGTTGCAATCGTGGAGCCCCTCATCTTGTAACTTTTTATTAATAGTGATTATCAAGCTCTTATGAGATCACAATACTCCAAGCTTGGCCTTTAGCCCCCTTTTCTTCGCCTCTTATTAATTTTCCACCATAGGACCAGTTGTTCTTACCGGTTGCATAACACTTTAGGTGATAAGCCCTTCAGGATCCAATCAGGGGCTTATATCCTTATGTACCTACTCTATGCCCTCGGTTCTTTGGACTCTATGACTGAACACCAACACAACACCCGAAGCTCCCTAGTCTCTTCACTTTCTCAAAATAGAATTATAGAGGAGTTACGAGATTTATGACCACCTAGATATACTTCGAGGGTGACATCTTGTTTTCTTCATCAACCCCACATGGTGTCTCTTGAGTCGTTACACATGTCACCAGGATTTTCCCCATTAGGCCACTCAAAAATGTTGAATATGATTTCCATGTGTCCCCCGTACAACCAGGTCATGCAAACGTCATCTTCCATCGTCAGCTCTTGAGGGCCAATTAATTTCTACCATGTGTCATGTTGGAGGAGAGAGAAAGTGTCCTCAATCCTTAGTTTTGTAAGCAATTTCTTTTGTAAATCCCTGCTCCCTACAACCCTTGACACTTTTAAAAGAATTCATTAATAAGAAGTTACCAAGTTATAACCTTTTGAGATTCTGACCTTCCCTGGTTCCAAGGTTTTAAGGTTCTGATATTCTGAACCTACAAGGTTTCAGGCCTGCTTCCCAGGTTCCATGCCATCTCGAACCTCTTTTAAATAAACCTTCGAGGTTTCAATGTTCCGACTTGCCAAGGTTCTGAAATTTCAAGCCTTGTAAGGTTCTAAGGATTGCTCCAGGGGACTTTAAGGTCCTTACTTTGACTATCAATAACTTTTGATCTTGGGATCCCTTTATGGACTACCTCATACCATTGGAAAAAAATTTCAAATCACTTTCTAGTGGAGAAGGTCTCATGCAATTTTTGAGCCCATTTTCTATCTAAAAATTGGTTTCAAACTCTTTTTTATTCTTTTGACATTGACCCTTCTTCTCATGCCTAAAACCTACTCTTCTGAGGCATTTTCCATGGTTCCACATACCACTGGGGAGATCTTTCTAAGCACTCACCAACTATGCCACTTTCAGCAGAAACATATTTGATCTCTTGAGACACAATCCCCTCCAAAGTCTGGGACTCCCCGGCCAGCATAGTCATATTTGTATGGCTTTTCCAATAGGCCTACTTCTGCGATGATTCTCTACAAGAGACTGTAGCAACTATGAGACTCCCCCTAAGCTTGAAACATCAAGCATATCAAACAAGCCTGTTTACCATCACAACCAAGCTAATGATCATCAAAGCCAACATTTGATTGCACAAGCATCTATGATAGTCTGGTTGACATCAATGCCAACATAACAAGTGCCTCAAACCATTCAGAGAATGCCAACTATCCAACAATCTCCCCATTTGGCATTGATGGAAACAACCTAAGCTCCCCATGAATCCAAGCATTTTTGTTCTTCTCCTTGGCATTACAAATCTTCTCCCCTTTTTTCCATCAATGGAAAAGGATCCTTATGGAGCCTCCCCCTAAAACACTACAACCTACTTTGATCCTGCAAGTTGAGTAGATTCCAAGCCTTATTGTAATTGATTCATTTGGGTGGAGGGGTCACAACTCCTATCCATTGTCAGAGATACACATTAAAGGGTTCTCTTGCAAGTGGCTTAGTAAATATGTTTGTCATTTTTTCTTCAGTGGCCACATATTCAAGTCAGACAATATTGGCAGCAACCTGTTCTATCAGGAAATGAAAGTTGATAGGAATATTCTTGGTCTTTGAGTGCATGACAAGATTATTAGATATGTTCACTATACTTGTGTTATCACACATCATTGGAATTAGATTATTAAACTCTAATTTAATGTCCTTTAACTTTTTCTTCATCTAGAGAACTTGTGATCAACAAGTGGCAGTTGTGATATACTATACTTCAGTAGTTGATAAAGAAATGGATTCTTGTTTCTTGCTGACCTGTGACACTAAGTAGTCTCCCAAAAAGAATGTTGCACCTGAGGTGATGTTCCCTTCATCAATATTTCCTTCCCAATAAACATTTGTATAGCCTTCAATTTAAAATCTCTAATTCTAGCATACCACAACCCATAGTCTATTGTTCCTTGTAGGTATTTGAAAATCCTTTTTATAGAAATCGCATGACTTTCACAAGGGAAACCTTGAAATGTGGACACCAGTCTTACTGCTTGCATGATATCTGGTCTAGATGCTATAAGATACAACAATCTTCCTATTATTGATCTATAGACAGTCTGATTTACTAGCGGTGTCTCATATTCTTTGCATAGCTTACAACCTATAATCATGGGGGTGATAACTAGTTTGTAATATTCTAGTCTAAATTTCTTTAGATTTTCTCACATGTATTTGGATTGAGAAATAAATACCCCATATTTTTATTGAGAAACTTGAAATCCTAAGAAGAATGATAGTTATCCCATCACGAACATTTCAAACTCTATTTGCATACAATTGGTGAATCGAGGCCCCAACTGTTCTAGATCGTTGCCAAAGATTATATCATCTACATACACTACCACAATTAATAGTTGGTCATCTTCATATTTTATGTACAATTTTTTATCTACAATACCCCTCTCAAATCCTTATGCCTGAATATATCTATAATTTGGCATACGAAGTTCTAGGGGCCTGTTTGAGCCCATATAAATCCTTCTTTAGTTTGCATACAAATCCTTTCTCTTCTATGAGCGTGAATCCCTCTGGTTGCTCAATATAAACTTCTTCTTCTAGATCTCCATTAAGAATCATTGGCTTCACATCCATCTGCTATACCTGGGTTATTTTATGGCTAGCAAAGGCAAGAAAAATTCTGATAGCTTCCAGTCTAGCTATTGGTGCAAATGTTTCCTTGAAATATATATCCTTTAAGGTTGATCAAGCCTTGTTCCTGATTACTTGACCCTTCTCATTTAGCTTATTTTTAAGGACCCATTTTTTGCCTCTAACATATTTATCTATGGGTCTTGGAACAAACTCCCAAGTGTCATTCTTCTTAATTTTGTCAAGTTATTCATTCATAGCTCTCACCCAGTACTTGTCATCACTAGCCTGACTAAGATTGTTAGGCTCAACCTGAGATAACAAAGCAAGATTTGCACAACATGGGTTGCCAACAAATTCCTCTTGGTCTGGACCCCAAATATTTGATCTCAAATAATTTGACTCTCGAGATGCTCCTTTTGTACATACCTGGAGGGTGTTTTGGGCCTTGGAGTTGTGCTTGTTTCTGCGTCCTCATTATCTAACGCTGCTTCTTCAAGGTATGATGGTATGATGACTAAACTTTCTTCTCCATCTGAGTTCATGTTTCCTTTGAAAGACTCATATTGTGGTGTTATTTCATCTATTACTACATCAATGCAATATTCAACCCTCTTAGTCCTTTTGTTATAGCACTTGTGTCCTTTACTTCAAGTAGAGTACCCTAGAAATATATCCTCAACATTGCTTGAATCAAACTTTCCAAGATTTTTATCATTCCTTTTGATAAATAATTTTCTCCCAAACACCTTATAATGTTTTACTGATGTAATTCTTCCCTTCCACAACTCATAGGGATTTTTATCACTATTAGGTATTAGTTGTTTTATGTTTGATAGGTACACTACAACTTCTGTTGCTTCTCCCCAAAAGGTGTGAGGTACATCTACTTCATCCATCATGGCTCTAGTCATCCCATGGATTGTTATGTTCTTTCTCTCAACTACTCCATTTTGTTGTGGAGTTTTGGGCACAAAATATTGCCCCCTTATGCCATGCGCTTCACAAAATTCTTCAAACTCTCTTGAAGTTTATTTTCTTCCTTTGTCTGATCTTAAGGACTTGATCTTTAGATATTTCTCATTTTCCACTTGAGATTTAAGTTTTTAAAAATGTTTAAGCGTTTTTTATTTTTCTCTTAAGAGCACAATCCAAGTATCCCTGGCAAAATCATCAATAAGTAGCATATAATGCCTCTCTCCTCTTAGGCTTTTTCTCTGGTTGGGACACAGATATATTTATGAATTAGCTCTAGTGGTTTGGATGAAGCGATTTCTTTTGTCTTGAAATTATTCCTAGTCTAGTTATCAAATTGACATGATTTGCATATTGAATTATCAAACCTTGACAGTCTTGTAAATCCTCTCACAACTCCTAGCTTTTTTATTCTTATTAAACTATAAAAATTCATACAACCAAGTCTCATGTGCCATAATTGGTTTTCATTTGTCTTTCTTAGATAGAAACTTACTCTAGAGTCATCAAACACATATACTTTATTGTGGATTCTAACTGCCTTTCCCACCAAATTTCCATTCTTTTCATGTCGAATCTCAGAGTCTTTAGATCAAAAAGTCACATTATAACCACTATCACACATCTGGCTTACACTAATAAAGTTGTGCTTGATACCTTCTACATACAACACATTTTGGGCTTTAGTCTTTTCATCAATAGTAATTATGCCCTTACCCTTAATTCTTGTTGGGGCATTATTGCCGAAAGTGAAATTTTTGCCTTTGTTTTTTATTTTAGCGATAAGAATTTCCTATTATCCATAGTCATATGCTTGGAATAACCACTATCCACATACCATATGTTATCTTTATCATGTGCTGACAAAGAAAGTCCACATTCCATGATTTTTCTAGTTTTTCATTTCCAATTCTTCTTATATTTTTAAAAAATTGTGCTACCAAGTGTTTCGAGACTTGGATGAGCATTCAAGTCTTCTTTTGGATTGACTTGCCTTGTGCCCAAAATTATTTCATATGAATCATTCAACATCATTTATCAGAGGAGAGAAAATATTTTTATCTCTGAGAGGAGAGTTTTGAGATCTAAAATTATGATACTTATTGTACCTAAAATTTTCATCTCTTTCAACTTTGGTCCTTCTACAATTAGCAACCTTATGTCCAAAGATATGACATTTATAACAATAACCATAAAATAAATGAGAGTACCTCTGTTTTCTAGTTGATTCATTCATCCTCCGATGCTATGGCTCCTTGTGGTGGTTGGAGTCATTACCCCAGTGATGGCCTCCTCTATGGCTTGTTACCTTTTTTCTTCATTGATTCTTTCTTGATGATCCTTTTCATAGCTATGAAGTTCCTCAAATCCCACAGACCTAAATTTCATATTTCCTATAGAATACCTATGGTCTAGAGTATCCGAAGCCTGTTTTGTTTCCTAAAGACCTTTGATTTTTCAGAATATGATCTAGCTTTCTTGTTGCTTCTGCAAAATTTTAATTTATACCCCTATGAGTCTCCAATCTCTCAAGATTTGTTCTTAGAGAGACGACCTCTGCCTCGAGACCCTGACAATATTCTTCCCATTCATGAATCAAATCATTAAGAAATTCTTATTTTCATTTAGCTTCTCCTAATTTGACTTTCAGGGACATGATTTCATCTTTGCGTGTTCTTGAGATCATTTCCCTCTTTACCTTGAACATCTCCTTATTTATGTTTTTCTCTTCTTCTAGTTTCTCACATGTTCCTTCCTTTTCTTCTAATATAAGAGCTAAACTATCTTTTATTTTTATGGCTTCTTTAAATTTTTCCTTTTGATAAACAAATTCCTCATTGTCTGAGTTGTACATACCTTCTTCAACACACTGCAACTATTCTTTTAGTTTCATGTTCTTTTTCCTGGCCTTCTTTAACTCATCAACAGCACCAATGAGTCCCCCTTCAAATTCTACTACTAATACTTCTTCTTCTTCCTCTTCAGAGTCAACAATATTTTTTTTCTTGGATTTTGATCCAAATGCCATGAGTAGATACTCATTTGAATCGTCTTCTAAAGAGTTTTTGATGTATGATTTTGGTGTTGAGCCCCTTTTTCTTAAAGAACTTCTTCTTTTGATGTTTTTTAGATTTGTTTCTAAATATTTGATCATCTTCCTTTTCTATCCTTTCCTTGTAAGGGAATTTGGGCAAAAAATGCCCAACTCTTCCATAGTCAAAGCATTTAAAATGTAGCTTCACTTCATACTTTCCTAAGCCACACTTTAGTTTCCTGGAAAATTGTGCCATCTCTTGATCAGATTCCTAGCTAGAGAAATATCGATGGTCTTTGTGCTCCTTGGCCTTCTTGGACACTTTGAACATTGCCTCCTTGGGTTCAGACTTCTCTTCTCCTACTCCCATCTCGTAGGTTGTGAGAATACCAAGCAGTTGATCCATCTTGAGATTTTTTAAATCAACCATCTCTTCAATTGAGATTTTTTAAATCAAAATCTCTTCAGTGGAAGATACTTTCGCATTAAATATCATGGGTAGAGATCTTAATACCTTTTGAACAATTATATCTTCTTTGACCTCTTCACCAAGTCCTTTAATAATATTGGTTACTTCATCAAATTTGAGGAAGTATTCTTTTACACCTTCTTCTTCACTCATTTTTAAGCTTTCAAACCTCATTCTAGAGGTTTGAAGTTTGGCCTACTTGACTTTATCATCTCCTTCATGACTTTGATTGAACTTCACCAACACTTCCTTGGCAAACTTACAGTGCATAACCTTTATGAGTTTGGATTGACTAAGGAAAAGAGAATGGAATTCTTGGCTTTAGCATTATTTCCATACAATTTTTTACCATCTGCATAAGTGTGAGGGACATTATAATATACTAGTACAAAGCTCTAAACATCTACTCCTAGGGACATAAGATAAGTTTCCATCCTAACTTTCCAAAAGGAATAGTTTGTCCCATCAAATATTGATATTTTTTTTGAGTAGGCATCTTAACTCTCTTGCCTAGAAATAATTCATTATGGATCTACCTTCTAGTGGTTAGACTATTCCTGAAGGAACTTGGATCTCATACCAATTGTTGGAATAAGGAATTACTAGGGGGGAGGTTTAATAAGTAATAGTGAGGTTCTTAAAACTTTAAGATTAAGTCCTTAATTCTTTCCTCTACTATTAGTTACTTGTGAGAGAATTCATACACAATATTAATGAACAACAAGATAACACATTCACATGTACATACAATGCATCATAGGAGCATCATACACATATTGACACAAGTATTTTTATGTGGAAATCAAAAGGGATAAAACCACCAATATGTTTGTTGTTATGATGTAAATTAAGCACCTACTTAATTAAAACAAATTGTTTGTGAGCACCCACTCAAAAGAGGCACTAATCCCCTTAAGATAGCAAGTCACTAATTTCCAAGAGGAACCAACCTCTTATGAATGGAGGCCATTACTTGGTTTATCCATTTTTCTACCTTTCATACAATTTTCAAACTGAAAATAGAGGCAACAACACAACACATAAACATAAATCTGATTCACTGCAGTACCAACCTTTTCCCTTTAACTCTGCAGATATCCTTTGAATTGTGCTCCTTGCTTCTCCTAGAGCTCTAATTGTAGCCCTCTTCAACATTGTGTCTTAGTTGAACACTTGGCCCATTCACTCTACCTTCACATATGCAACTCTACTCTCTTCATCTCCCTCAACAATGATGAATTCACCAATTTTCTCTACATCAATCACAAGTTTTGTTCCCCTATCACACAGTGAATGATGTTGTCCTTGAAAACCATCAACCTTCCATTCACACAACCTAAGTCTGTACTCTATGAATGATCGACCATATTGTTGTAGCATCTTGATTCTTTCTACTGCAATCATATTTAAAGCGCAACATGGGCTTTTGAGCATTTTCTCCTACTCAACTACTCAAAAAATACAACTGCAGTATCATCAATTCTGAGAATGGACACCTGTCTAATTCTCCTGAGAATTAAAGCTCAGTCATCCTATACACCCAAGGAGGTTCTTCCATGCTCATTAATCTCTCACAAAGCTTGATATGTACTCTAGCATGGCTTCTATGAACTGTGATCAAACCTCCAGTACTTGAAGTTGTGTTCTTCATTTAATTGATTGAAGTGTTCACAGGAGATCAGAGGTGGATTACTTCGACTAAAGACAGACCCAACACTCTTCTCTACAAATTGTGGTCCTCGTCATCTTGAATCAACAATCTTGAAAGTCGTTATTTACCCTAGAAACCAACTCTTATGTGTGCATTTTACTCTTAGTTTTTAACTCATTCATCCTACATACACCTCTATGATGCAATCCTGGAGCCCCTCATCTCATAACTTTTTTATTAATATTGATTCTCAAGCTTTTACAAGATTGTGAGACTCTGAGCTTTCCCTTTATCCCCTTTTTCTTTGCCTCTTATTTATTTTCCACCATGGGACCGATTGTTGTGATCGATGGCATAACACTTTAGCTGTTAAGCCATTAAGGACATTTTTAGGGGCCTATATCCTTGTGTACCTGTTATACGCCCTTGGTTCTTTGAAATATGTGACCAAACACCAATACAGCACTTGAAGCTCCCTAGTCTCAAAACTTTTTCAAAATACAATTATAGAGGAGTTACAATATGTCCGACCTCTGAGATATACTTCCAGGGTGACATCATGCTTTTGTAATCAATCCCATGTGGCATCTCTTGAGTGGTGACACATGTCACCAATATTTTCCCCTTTAAGCCACTCAAAAATGTTGAATTTGACTGCCACATGTCCCCTGGAAAACCATGTCATGTTGATTTCATCTTCCACCATCAACTATTGAGGGCCAATCAACTACTACCATGTGTCATGTTGGAGGAGAGAGAAAGGGTCCCTCAATCTTTGGTTTTGCAAGAGATTTCCTTTGTAAATCCCTGCTCCCCGCAACCGTCGGCGCTTTTAAAATAATTCATTAATAAGAAGTTACGGGGTTCCAACCTTCCAAGATACTGACCTTCCCTGGTTTCGAGGTTCCATGATTCCAAACCTCCGAGGTTCTAGGCCTGCTTCCCTAGTTCCATGCCATCTTAGGTCTCTTTTAAATAGACCTCCAAGGTTCCAGTATTTTAACCTTTCAAGGTTCTAAGATTCTGAGCCTTTTGAGGTTCTAAGGACTACTCCTAAGGACTTCAAGGTCCTTACTTTGACTATCAATAACTTTTGATCACATGATCCATTTATGGAATTCCTCATATCGTTGGAAAGCTTTTTCAAATCACTTTCCAGTGGAGAAGGTTCGATGCAATATTTGAGCCCATTTTTCTATCTGAAAAATGGTTGAAAACACTTTGTTATTATTTCACCTTGACCCTTCTTCTCATCCTTAAAATCTTCTCTTTTGAGGCATTTTGCAGGGTTCCACATACCATTGGAGAGATCTTTCCAGGAACTCAACAACTATGCCACTTTAAGGGGAAACAAACCTGATCTCCTTAGACAAAATCCTCTCCAAATTTTGGGACTCCCTAGCTAGCATAGTCATCTTTTTATGGCTTCTCCAATATGCCTACTATTATGATTATTCTATACAGGAGATTTCAACAACCTTGTGTCTCCTCCTGAGCTTGAAACATCAAGCACATCAAAATAGCCTAGTTACCATCACAACTAAGCTAGTGATCATCAAAGCCAACATATATGCCAATATGGTTGACATCAATATCAACATACCAAGTGCCTCCAACCATTTAGACAATGCCAAGTGTCCAAACAAATTATAGTTTCTATTTACTTTACATTGAAAGTGTGTGTAGTTTTTCTTTTGAATAGTATGAGTTTTAATTTCCATCCTATGTGAAGTTTATTTTTTGATTGTGTGGTTTCATTTAATTGTAGTTCAAGTTATTTTATAGTTTTCCTTATGTGCGAGGTCTACGACATACCTACTACAAAATTATTTTGTGAAGAACTACCCAATTAACACCTAGTAAAATTGAGTTCACCCATAGAAAATTTAGGTAAATGTAGTGCCACATAACTGAGTTGTGTTAATAGATGGATCCTCTCATGAAAACTCAAATCCTAATACATTTACTTTAGTTCATTGTATTAAGTGTGAGACATTTCCTCTTGTGCATATAGAAATGAGGGCCTCGTAAGCTTACTAGGTTTGGTTGACAATTAAATAGATTGTGTGGTCCAAATAAATATCAAAGCATATTAACACACTGTCATTTTTGGTGCCATTGTCGAGGAGGTGCTTGAGGAGTCAATATTTCCCACAAAAATAGTACAAAAGATATTAGGGCTAGAAGCGATCAAAGGTATCGTAATTACCCCTTTCAATAATCTATATCTCCTTCACTTTTTGCAATATATCATGATAAATGTATTAAAATCATCATAGGTAGGAAAATGAAAAAGTCCTTTAAAACCCCAACACATGGTGTCATAGGAACCAATCACATTAATGATTTTGAAAGTGAAAATGGATACACTTTTAGGGCCAACTTCGTTCAAAAAATTGTTGTGGGGAAGAACCACCAAAAAGAGAAATACCAAAAAAGGAAGAAACTACATTTGGGGAAGAACTAGAAAGTTCTAAAGGGTCTAATAGAATCCAAGACCCTAAGTCTCCAAGAAGGGAAAGGATGGTTGATGAAGAAGTAAATGAGCATAAACAACAAGGACATGTTACTTTTGAATTCCCCCAACCAAGACACTAATATTGTAGTTTAAATACAAAATATCCCTCTCTTTTCTCTTCCAAACTTCCATGGCCTATCTAAGGAAGACCCCGATACCTTCATGTTTGAGTTTGATGTCCTCCATTGAAGTTATGACTACTCTACAGATGCTCTAAAGTTGAAAATATTTCTTGCAACATTAGAATATGTAGATCTTAATTTTTTTATGGGATTAGAAGGAAATTATATTTGGTCTTCGGATGATATGAAGAAGAAATTCTTAAATAAATAATAGAACTATTGCAAAGTTAGGGACATCAAGGAAGAAATATTTAACATGTCTCATTCAGATGACTCTAGAATATTATGTAGAAAGATTCCAAAATCCTTTGCAAAGGACAAAAAAAATATCCTAGACCTAGAAATCTTACGTATCATTTTTCTCAAAGGTATATGGGAAGACTATTTGGAAACTTTGAATCTAATGAGAGTAGAAGATGTATCTCAATTGTCTTATAAATATATTCGTGACTTGTGTAAAATGTATTCAAGAGGAAATGAAAAATATGGGAATAAATCTCGAGATATAATATCTCGAATTGATAGGTCAAATGGGGAAGGGTAACTAAGTCTGAGCTAAGAAATCTATTTTATAATCTTAAAATTAATATTCTTAACACAGTTAGCTCACAACTAGATATGCTACAAGCAAAAAGGAAGAAAGAGGAAGTTGAATTATCTTTGGACATATTTTGTTCCAAATTTCAAAAGAAACACACGCTTAGGGAATTCCATTTGAATAATATATAAGTATGCAACATTTGTGAACAAAAAAATTCTACTTAGGAATATCCTTCTTTACTAGGGCCCAAAGCCATGTTTCAAGAAGTCAATGGGGAAACTGAACGGATTTGTTTAGTGGCTCAAAAGAAGCCATGGCCTCCTCGAACAGTTGGACCTACATCTCCTAATCCTTCCCAATATTTTAATCCTCCTTTTGGATAGTACCCTCTAATTCCTTGGCCAAAATGACCCCCTTAGGTATAAGGACAAGGATGGACCCCATATTGGAGAGGACCCTCCTTTTTTGGAACATGATGCCACAAGTGACACCTCAGACACATCCACAACAACTTCATTTTCCTTCGAATCATCCCACTCAAACTCAATAGAAGCCTCAATTTCCTTATTAGTCTATTTTTAATCCCAATAACAATAAAGTAGTCCAACCGGCCTACAATGTTCAACTATCTTCTTTCCCCACCTATCTTCTTTGATCTATGGACTATAAAACAATTCATTTATGATCAAGGAAAGTAATTCAAAATCAAACCCCCCTATTATACAAGAAAAATATGAAGACAATAACTCACCAGAGCTAGTATTTTCTTCTCCAAACGTTCAAGAAAATTATCCTAAAAATGTTCTTGATCCTATTCCTTATCCAAAAAGACTATACCTTGAGAATCCTCATGCACAACCTGGATTCAATTTCTTAGGGGAACTAAGGAATGTATGCGTAATGATCCAATTGTTCCAAGCTATTAAGGATGTCCCCGTCTATGCAAAGGTAGTCCGGGAACTTCGCTTAAAGAAGTTAGGAAGGAAGAAAAGGTATCCTAAGACAGTAAAAATAATTTGGAAATTGGTAGACTTGATGTTGGTTAAAGTTTTTACAACAAAGTATGGAGATCCTAGGATTCCTGCCATTACTGTAAATATTAATAATACCCCTATAGCCAATAATTTTATAGAATTAGGGGAAATTATAAAGGTCATGACTATGGAGACTAGGGAAAAACTTAAGTTTCCTAGCCTTTGACCTACCTCGATTGTTCTTAAAATGGCCAATAGGTCTACTATAAAGCTAAAAGGAGTAATAGAAGACATTATTATTTCCATAGACTCATGGGAGTACCCATCTAATTTTATGATCCTCCAACCTAAGAAAAATATTGGGGGCTACCCCATAATCCTCATAAGGCCTTGGTTAGCCATAAAATATGTTTACTTCAGTTGTAGGTATGGGGAAATGACTATTTCCCATGTGAATTCTACTAAAACATTCACTCTTTTCTCTCCTGATAAACCTTTTCCAGACTCTGAGAACCCTCTTTGGTTCGAAGATAGAGATGAAGAGTCTTCTCAATCCCTCTTGATCCTTGATTAAGCCCCAATTTTCAAAGAGAATACTGAGGATGATTTAATGTGCACCTTTTTAACACATCCTCATATTAAGAAAACCCATCACTTGATATGGTTTTGAGGAGACAATCCCAAGAAACATTTTCACCAATTAAGCTAACACAAAAATTGAAAATGATAGCTTCGTATAACACCATGGCAGATTGAATGAAAGTTATCAAAATTTACCCTGGAAAGACTTTAACTATTGATGCATAACTAGGACCCACATAACAAAAGCTATTGGTGGAAATGCTTAGGAAGAACAGTAATGAATTTGCATGGGATTACATTAATATGAAATGGATCTATCCTAACTTATGTAGTCATCATATTTATATGAAGTAGGACTTTTGACCTATCAAGAAACCCTAAAGGAGGATGAATCTGAGCCTAAGGAACATAGTTAAAGAAGAGTTATAGAAACTATTAAATGTGGGTTTTATTTATCCTAATTCTAATAGAAAATGGATCTCTCCCCTAATTATTGTCCCTAAGAAGAATGGAAAGTGGCAGGTATGTTTTGATCATAGGGAGTTGAACAAGGCCACCCTCAAATACTATTTCCCTTTTCCCTTCATTGATCAAGTCTTAGATACCTTGGGAGGGAAGAAATATTTCTCCTTTATTGATAGATTTAGTGGCTAAAACCAAATTCAAGTAGCCTTTGAAGATCAGGATAAAACCACCTTCAACTACCCTTGGGGAATTTATGCTTACTAAGTGCTCTCGTTTGGATTATGTAATGTTCCAGTAACTTTTCAAGAGGTTGTTCTCATAATATTTTCTGACTTGACTAATGATTATGTTGATATATATATAGATGATTTTATAATATATGGGGAAACCTTTGAAGAAGTTTGAATAATGTTGAGAAGGTACTAATCCACTGTCAAGAAACCAATATTTCTCTTAGTAATGAGAAATGTCAAATGCTTCTCACAAAAGGGATCGTGTTAGGGTGCCATATCTCTCCTAAAGGAATTTGGGTGGATCCTTCCAAAATATAAGTAATTCTTAATTTATCATCCCCAACTATACAAAATTATGTTTACAATTTATTGGGTTATGTGGGATACTACCAGTGGTTTGTAGAAAACATTACGAAGATAGTTACCCCATTGTTTCATATTTTAAAAAATTTGTAGAGTTCCACTGGGATGATCAATGTCAATAAACATTTAATGCTCTTAAAGTAAAAATATATTCTACCCCTATTTTGTGGGGCCCTAATTGGTCCTTACCCTTCCATATTCACAATGATAATTAGATATAACCATTGGATTCGTACTAGGTCAGAAAGAGGAACAGAAACCTTACGCCATTTATTACATCAGTAAAATTTGACACCAATTAGTAACTAAAAATGAATTCCTTGCCATGGTTCATGCCATAAATAATTTTTGTCATTATATTATTGGGTATCTTTTTTTTGTACATATTGATCACTCTTCCATACGATATCTCATGAATAAATCAATTACGCATGGTATAGTGTGTTATGAATAATGTAAACATTAATAATAATAATAAATAATGATTAATTAACTAGTAATTACTTAATGAAGAGGTATGTCCCTAAGGACATGACCAATGGTGAACTGGTATTTTCCTATGGTATATAAGCAGGCCTCCACCCTCATTGTAATCATCACATCAATTCTTTTATATAATATTCAATATACAATTACTTATCCTATAATGGATGCCTTTGTCTCTGAAGTATTCTAAATATTACTATTGTGTATATGAACCTTGTTCATTACATTGGTATCAAATCCACGTTCTTTGATCCTCGCCATTGGCCATTAAAGTCTTCCTCAATGTTGTTGTCATCGTAATTCAAGTGTTTCACTACATAGTTGGAGGCTCTCCATTTTGCTAGTTTTATTATCGGGCCTTTGGCTATAGAATTATTAAAAAAAAATCATAAATAAAAACATAAAAATAATATATAAAAAAAAAAAACAAAGACATTATCAAGACACGTAATTAAAAAAATATATTATTATATATAAAAAAGTTAAAAAATAAAAAAGGTATAAAAATAAAAATAAATTGTGAATTTAGCCCTATCACCATCGGAGCAATCTTAGGCACAATTCTAGCCACTTTTTTGTGCAGTTTGGTATTTGGTATAGATGGACAGAGGGAGTGAAGCTTCAAGGCTTCACAGATGCATATTGGGTAGGGATTCCATCTGACAGAGAGACCACATCGGGGGGAATCTTCAGTATTGGGTCAACAACAGTTTCTTGGCACTGCAGGAAGCAGAGATCAGTTACACTTAGTTCAACAAAAGCAGAGTACGTGACAGCTAGTCAAGTAGCTTGTGAGGCTATCTGGATGAATAAGATATGTGTTGGATTATTTGGTCAGCAAATCGATCCTATAGTGATTTAATGTGACAATTAGAGTTGTATCAAACTCTCTAAGAATACAGATTTTCATGATTGATCCAAGCATGTTGACATCCGGTATCACCATATATGAGATTGTGTGTAGAGGAGAATCATGTTGTTGGAGTACATTCCTATAGAGGAACAAGATGTAGATATTATAATAAAGGAATTTTCAAGATGCAAATTCGAGTTTCATAGGGGCAAGATCAGGGTAGCAAATAATCCCTTTCTTATTGAGAGGGAGTGTTGAAAATTCAACAAGAAAATCCTAATTTAATTTTTCCTTGAATTAAATTAGGAATAAATTGTAATTCCACATCTCATGACAACTTGTAATAGTTAACTAAGTTAATTTGACTTAGTTAGCTCATTTAATTTGAGTTGAGGGTCTAACAAGAGTCATGTAGAATGTCTCCTACAATTAGGAGTACTAGTTGAGTTTATTTTGAGTTGTAATTATTTAATTCATAGTTAAAGTCAATTAAACTAGTCCCAACTAATGGAGGAATTAGTGGGAGGTCTAATAGTGGGGTGATGCCTGCACTTGAGTGTGGTGCTTCCTAAAGTACAATGGGGTGTTAACTAAAGTGCAGTGTGGTGTTGCCTATTGTACAGTGGGGTGCTACCTAAAGTGTAGTGTGGTGCTGCCTGAGGTACAATGTGGTGCTACCTAAAGTGCAACATGGTGATGCCTGTAGTGATCAACAATTAAACTGAAGATTCACTCATAATTAACTCATGCATATTAAATCAAATAAAGACCTAGTTGAGATTGGAGTTCAAGGATAGAGTACTATCAGTCATAAAATCATCTAAATTAAATTGATGGTGCATGCAATCAGAGGAAAGCCTATAAGGATTGCACAATTCATAATTGTGGAATTTCCTAATTAAATAGGGGCTAATTCCCAAGGGAAAAACACAAGCAAATAGGGACTTGGGAAAGAAAGAAATTGGCTAAGTATTGGCTTGAGCTTGTCTAGGAAGCAGTTAGATAGATAGAGATAGTGTTATTTATTAGACTTTTGTGATCCATATTGATAATGTTATTGTCTTCTGAATTAATCACATTATTTAGATTTGGTCAACGTTTTGAACCGACTAATGTGGTTCATCTTTAGGATAAAGGTTGACCACATTATTTGGTTCAAAACATCGACCAAATCTCAATAATGTAATTAATCTAAAAGACAATCTCATTACATATAGAGATAGTGTAGAGGTTTCTCGGGCTTGAGCAAAGAATTGTAATATTCTCGTATTTTCTAATTAATGCAATATACAAATAACAAGGGTTTTAAGTTGTGGATTTCCCTAGAAAATCATTGTGTTATGTGTGATTGAATTCTTTCTCTTATATTCTTCATGATTTCATTGATCACTTATTGTTTTTGCTAATGAGTAGAGTAGATTCAAGTCAATTGTTTTAGCATATTACAATTTGCTATTTGAATCTACAAGGAATTTCTACATGGTATCAAATCTAAAATCACTGTAGAAGAGGAGAATATGAGTTTTTCTTTTGCAGGAGAAATCAAATTTACAGTATCATACTTCGAAGAGCATTCCTACTGCCCATTTTCTCATCTTCCACCTTCATTGAGTAGCTCCACTGTTGCCACCAGATCATTTTTTTCTTATGACCCGATCTGACTTCCCTCAAACCCCACCCCACTCCACTCCTTATATCTACGTCTATGTCCACAACTCATTCCTCGTCCCATTTCATCCTTCGTCAAATCCTTTTGCCTGTACCCATCAGAAAGGCACCCAGTTTTGCAATCACACTTTTCTCTACAACCCATTAACCTGTCCCCTAGCCAACATCATTACAAATCAATTTCATCATAGTTCTAAAGTGTTTGGAACTTACCTTTAAATTTTATAATTATAATTAATATAATAGTTATATTTTAGTTTAAAAAAATAGAAAGAGAATATTGTATTCAACTTAGCAAGTTGAATACGAAGTGGATATACTTTCAAGTCTTTATATACAAAAGGTTAGAATCAAGGAATATTTATAAAGTGAACATATTATTCAAAGGTATAAAAAAAAAAAAAAAAAAAAAATTCAATGCGTTATATTATTTAAAAATAGAAGTGAGGTCAATTTTTGAATAAAAAAAGAATGGATTATAACCAGAAAATGAAGGAAGGAAAGATGAGTCCTATAACCAAGCCAACATTTTGGATTAAATGTCCATTTTTCCTAAACGAAATTGGATATACATATATTCGAAAAAAATTGCAAATTAAGTTGTCCGGCATGTGGAAGATTACTTAGTATGGAAGAATGTCAATATAATGAGAATATGAAAATGAAAATATTAATGGAAGAACTCACAAAACTACAACAAAAGAGCAAAGCATTGGAAAAGAAATATAAAGATCTCGAAGAACATTTTTATGAATAATCAACAGAAAGTAATAAAAAAATTGTCGTCTAAAGGAGCGTAATAAAAAATTACTTCATAAGGATAAGATCTCCAAAGATATTAGAAAAAGATTAGAAAAATAAAATGAATGTCTCGATAAGAATCCCAACAATAATCTATCAAAAAAGGAGGAAGAAAATTTGTGCCTAAAACACCTAGATCAAATTCTATTAGAACAAATCAAAAGTATAAAAGATAAAGAGAAGGATAATAAGAACCAAGTCAACAATTCAGAAAATAATGAACTTTTATGTTTAAAGAATCATACCAAAAACCTTCTTATGCAAATAAAGAAGCTTAAAAGTGACAAGAAGTCACTAAATGAAAAGTTAGAACAACTTACTCAAGAAGAAGTATTGAAGTCTTCAGTTGTAACAGTCCAAGTTAAGGATAAAGAAACAAATACAAATCCAATCAATATCATAACTCAAGAAGATGATCAACCAACAGAAGTTAAAACATATTCAGATGTTGCAATTCAAACAATACAATTTCAAGTGATGATCCTGTAGCCAACTCAAATTTTGATCGGTGGTTGTCATTGATGTCAACCCAAGCAGCACCAGGGGCTACCCCGATCTTGCATGGGATTTTTGACTTTAAAACTCATTATTTTTCATCGAAGATCTTCTTGATGGATTATACTCATTGAGATGTTTCCGTTGATATATGGTACGCCTCCCAGTTCTTCACGTTTTGAGGGTTATTTGTTTGAAGTCAAAAACCCCCATTAGTGGGATAAAACCCCAGGGGTTGAGACATCACCTTATTCCCCAATGATTATCAATATATGACAGGGATTCTCACCCTAATCTCACATTGTATAAGTTGAATAAATTAAAAATCCAAAGATAGTAAACCATTCATTGACTTTACACTTGGGTAGGACCATATGCACTAAGACAATCATTGATTTCAATTTTTTAATGGAATTGAATTTTTTTCTATATAGATATTAATAAGGGGTAGTAATTAATTAAATTAAGGATATTTATTATTATTTAAGTAATAAGTATTAATATTTTTATTAAAGTTTTTTTTTCAAGTATTTAGTATTTTGGATTTCAGATTTCTGTGGCTTGAATCTTTTGAATTAACCGGAGAATCCACAGTTTCATTATTTTTGAATCGACGTTTCGAATCCCAAGTGGGATCCATCTTCATTATTTAGTATTTATTAAGAATCACTAAGTTATTAAAATATGAGACCTTTGGATTACATGGCACATTTAAAATAAATTTTTAAACTCCTTAATTCCTAACTAATGTCTACCACATAAAGCCCTCCTAACCTCCAACATTCAACTTATTGAAGTTAGTCTAAAGTTAAACTTATGATTATAAATATATACCTAATATCCCTCACAAGTATTGAAAGAAAAGGATTATCTTTGAACGATATACTCTCTGAATTGTTTCGGTCAGCCTATGGAAGTCAATGCAGAAATCATAGGGCTAGGTTTTGGTCATAATTTTGTTTGATAATAGTTTGGACAAGGTGCTTCATAATTATTCAAAATTTTACAGGACTAACAAGGGTTTATTTAGGCACACCCTTGTGAAGTATTCATGGTCCTAATTGCATATTCATGTGGTAACAATTAGAAGAGAGTGATGATCATTTGGTTCTGTTTGGGTTTGATGATTTGATTTAGTGCAGATTTGCCTAGTTACAAAGAAAAGCGAAGGTTATGTGGAAGTATATATAGAGTATTGGCACACACACAAAAAATAAATCTTTATTGTACCTTTTAGCCCTGTCATATAGACCTGTAGCAAGTATTCTACTTCGGATCTGTGGTGGAGTTGGCTCACACAACACAACTTGAAAGGTTTTGTAAAGGAGATCAAATCTGAATATTTTTATTGAGAAAATATCCAATTCAAGCTAAGTCATGTGTTCTGTTTGTTCTTAGTTTTTAAACTCACTGTATGTCTTTTATTAGAGGTGGAAGAGTGCATATTTCAGGTCAGTTTTGTAATTTTGTGTATTTATTTAAATGAACTATTCAATATTGTCAATTTAATATTTTCTCTTGGGTTCATAAGGTTTGTATAAGATTAGATTCAATTATATTATTATATATAATATATATATAGAGAGAGAGAAGAAAGAGAGAGAGAAAGAGAAGAGAGAGAGAGATTATAGGTATAGGTCTATTGGATCAAATCATACTCGGTCAAGTCAAGGGTTCTCTTGGATACTATTTTGGGATTGGTATGGGCACATTTGATTTTTTCAGGTGGAAGACTTGAACAATTTGTGGCAGCAAGGTTAAAAGGAACTGCAAGTCATGGCAAGCAACAATAGTATCATTCAATAACATCTTCATATAGTATGCACTAGAGTAGTGAAGGCCTGAAGCAACAGTAGTTCACCTAAAGTAGGCAAAGTTTCAACAAAGTTCAAACATTGATGCAAGAATAGTGATAGCAAATAAGGATGCTAGCCACAAGCAACACAATTGTGAAAATTGAAGAAGAGTTCAAGCAGTGAAAGGACAAGCAAGCAATTGACCAAGAGCAAAAGCAATTCAACATTATACACATATATATCTATATCTTGTAAAAGGTCTGTCCAAGAGTCAGCGTCATTTGTCAAATATTATATATCATTATAATTGGGACATTATCCCTTGTAAGGGAGCCCACATTTATAAATATTTTGGGTCATTGCCTCAAGTTGAGGAAGGAAAATTTATTTTAGGAAGGTTCTTTGTTTGTCGGGACAAGGGTTCAGGTCTTAGTGTTATTGATCAGTCAAATAAAATAATTGTAACATGGATCATTGTCCCTCGTATGGGATTCCAAACGTTTGTATTTAATTTTTGTCTTTATAGGATGGTAGGGTGGTGCGAGGCAAGTGAATGAAGTCACCTACATGTTGGGGCCTATAAACACTTCAGGGTGGTAGGTTGGTGCTAGGGTGAGTTGTGGCTCACTTGGGTGTTGGGGCATCCATTCAACTAACTGCTAATAAAACCAGGGAATTGGGGCATCCTTCTAGTGGGAGATAGAGAAGAATCATTTTCTAGAATTCTAGGAAGTTTTAACTTTCATTTCAGTTGGGGCTGGAGATTAAAGAATTTATTATAAAAGCATTCGGTGGTTTTTGACCTGGAGGGGGTTTTTCCACCTAAAATTCTTGTGCCTATTGTGTTCTATTGTTTACTATTTTTACTACATACACATTAATAATAATTGAAGATTAAATAATGATCTGAAAGATTTAAAAAGTGCTAATTGATAAGGAATATTGATTGAGCCCCCCTATTAGTATTTCCAACAATTGGTATCAGAGCTTGGTTCCTTCAATAGCAGTCTAACAATTGGAAGGTGATCATGGAGTATACTAAGAATAGAGTTCCTTTTTTCAATGGAAATAGCTATGCACTTTGGAGTGGAAGAATGCAAGTTCATTTGCTGGCGGAAGGATATGAAGTATGGGAAATCGTTGACAAAGGCTTCACACCGACCCCAGATGAACAAGGTAAGAAAAATATGGTATACGATGCAAAGACTAAAGATATTATTATCAATGGGCTTATAGAATCTCTTTATCTTAAGGTATTGAGTTGCAAAACTACTAAAGAGGTATGGGGCAAGCTTGAAAATATATATTTAGGTGACTCAAAAGTGAAAGAAGCAAAGCTTCAAATTTTCAGGGAAAAATTTGAGCAACTCAAAATGAGGGAAGATGAAGATATTTTTGCATACTTTCTGTTGGTAACTCGTTCCCTCAAGAGCAATTTTGGGGCTAAAAGCCCATGTTTTGGGACAATTTTGTAATAAAGTTGTAAAGTCTCCGCATATTATGGTTGCGGAGCATGAAGGTGTCAAGAGTCATAAAGGGTTGTTCGCCCTTATTTTGTAAAAGTTTTAAGTCGATTGTAAATATCTACCCATGGCCTGCAGACCATGGTATTGTATAAAAAGGAGCTAAGAAAGTAAGCCCAAGGAAGAAAAGGAAGAGAAGACTTAGTAGGGAAGTAGTGTAGGGATTTGTTTGGCTGACTAACGTTGAACCTGGGTCAGGGCCCACAAAGCCAACAAATGGTTCCATTTTCGAGATTTAAATCTTCATGAGAGATGTGTGATGTCATATCACTGTAATCAAACTAAGAAAAAGATTGAAGACTGGTTGAATAGGAAGATCCATGAATTCATGGTGCGGGAAAACAAAAATCCGCGGCTGACAAAGGAACAGTGGTTAGACAAGTACCTGTATACAGAAATCCATGAGATATTTTTCGATTCCTTTTTAGTTGAATTATACGAGTGGATCGTGAAGCTAGCGGATAGCAAAGGAAGGTGGAGTCTTGACGGTCCTATTGTCTGGACCCGGAGTTAGTACAAAGACTCGAAGCCTCCGAGGATAAGATCACTCACATTGTCGATCACTGTTTCGATCGTATCATAGGAGGATTTGCTACTGAATTCACGGTCGATACCTTAGTCAGTTACAACAAGGCAGAGCAACGCTTTTTCAAAGGTCCGTGAGGTAATTACTTGAAGTCTTTAAATAATTGGATTAAGGTGTTATTGTGCAAAAAGTGGGTTATGCAGCTACCTTGATGTTCAGAGCTATGCGAAATGGAAAGACTTACAGGAAGGGAGAAAGGATCCTAAATATAGCCCACTAATTTCACCTCCTTTAAGTGATGAAGAGGGAGTAGCATAGGCTTCTCCAAAAAGTGTAGCTTAGTTGATAAAACAAGGGTTCCTACGACTACCACCTCCACATTCACCACCATCACCTGTGACTTCGCCCACACTACCACCACCTCCACCACAGTTCAACATGGTGAATTTAGTGAACTGTCATTGTTTAAGGGCTTGGGAAATGAGGACCCAGACCAGTTCTGGTTCATCATAAAATTTGTATGGGAAGCTCAAAGCATCACATACGATCACTTAAAGAAGGCAACGTTAGTTAGTGATTTTTAGGATCGCGCTAACTTGGTACATCAAGTACTCTAATGATAACCTAAACGCTACGTTGGCAGAGATCTAGACTTCATTGAATAAAGAGTTCAGTAGGCCTAAATCCGAGGCACAATTGGTTGTGGGACTCAAGGAAATAACGATCAAACCAGGTGAGACCCCTTAGGACTTGGATTAGAGATTAAAGTGTAAAATCTGTGAAGCTAATATGGATTTAACAGATGGGTAGCACCGTGAATGGTTTATGGATTCGCTCCTACCTCACCTAAGGGTTGCGTTGTCACAATAGAAGATTACCACTCATGTAGAGGCCTTGGAAATTGCAATAAGACTACATGAAACACCGATGCAAGATCCAAATCTAGGGGTTCAACAGATCCATGTGCAGTTGCAAAATCTTTTCCTCGAAATGCAAATTCTGAAGCAAGACAGAACAGTTTGGCCAGAGGCGCACGAAGTGATATGGTGCCTTAAACGTAAAGGTCACGGGCATGACAAATTCCATTGCCCAGTCTTTGCGAACTATATTTCATGAGGAGGACCAATGCCTTTAAGACTGGAAGCCCAAGCAGGACCGAGCACGGGGCCTGCGTTGTGGTGCGCTATATGTCAGGTAGCAGGGAAATATACAACTGATAATTGTCATTTTCTACAAAAGTTTGTACAAACATCGCAACAACTTTTTTGCAACTTCTGCAAGTCGATAGGGCATGATGAGCACACTATCGAAGTTATGAATTGATGATGGATAAAACACCTGCCTATAGAGTTCAGGTAGAAACACGGCCTCCTGACCAAGGTGCTAGAATGGCGTGAATAGGCTTTCAAGGGCGCGGACGAGGCCGGGGCGGAGGAGGACCTGGTAGAGGTCGAGGACAGCTTATCTATTATAGTTGTGGAGGACCAAGACATTATGCCCACAAATTCACTAACCCAATGTCTCCGTCATGCAAATATTTCATTCAATTTGATCATGAGATCGAGGACTATCCTACACTGATAACAAGGATATGTGACAAAGGGGTGCTACCTCTGTAGCCGACTCAAAACCTGCAGATGATGAGGATTGAGCCTCGCGAAGAAGATTTGATTGTGAATATAGTGCTTTGAAGTGGAATTGCAACGGGAGACGATAAGGGGAAACAACCTGAAGATAACACATGGGTTCACAAAGCTCCAAAGAAGGAGATTGAATTTGATTTGGAGCGCACACGTGAAACATTCATGGATTTAATGAACAAATTCGTTGAGGCCTCTACCTCAGGGGGGCAGGATAAATTTGTTCAGGAAATGGACCCTTCTATGCTGACAACCTTTCTAGAAACTTGCATGAAGTTGTTGTGCAATAGCAAGGTTGCGAAGGGGTTATAGGAAATTATAAATAGATGTGTCGGAAACACTCTAGGTGAACCGCACATGGTATGGAAGATTGGTAAGCATAAGGCAAGGACAAGATGTGAGATGAGACTCACGCGCAGATAGGAGAATATGAAATGGATCAAGCCATTCTGGATATGGGGTCAGACACGAATGTTTTTCCAAATCAAACTTGGGAGTGGATGGGGAGACCCGTGCTGCAGTGGTCTCCGATTCACTCAAGGATGGAAAATCAGTAGAAGATCATCCCCATGGGATGGTTACAGGGAGTAACTGTAGATATTGAAGGCATGAGCGCATTGGCTAATTTTGAAGTAATAGAAATTGTGGATGACAACAACCCATACCCTATGCTCCTTGGCATTGATTCGGCTACTGACATGAACAAGGTAATCAACCTAATGAAGCAAAAGATGATATTTGAAAAGAAATCGCTCTGCATAATAGTACCCATAGATCCTGCAGAAGGATCGCGCTATACTGAACCAATTCGAAATTACGAAAGCGATGACGATTTGGATTGCATATATAAGATAACATCGCGAGACCAAGATTGGGTGAATCCGACAATGGATGGACGAATTACATGGGATCGCGAGAGCTCCTAAACCTAAACTCAGATGAAGAATTAAAGCGCTAGTAGAATTGGCTACATGAAGTAGCTACACTCAATTGTAACATGATGACCCAATCGTTGCGCTGTGTGTCGTCAGATATAAGAAATCTACCACTTATAATGGCTTGAATGATGTGGATGTGTTTTTGGATGCATTTGAGAGGGAAGTACCATAGAAGTAGTGCTTCCAGGATTTGGATTGGGAACTGCGTGCTACGCCTATGAGATGGTGGGGTACACACAATGGTAGTTTTGATTATTAGCACGATTATAGGAGGATGATGAGAACACGCTTTGGGAAGTTGAAGGTATGAGTAACGGACAAGTATGATGGGAAGCATGATCTGCACAAACACTGTTGGGCCTTAGTTTTGGTCTTATTTTTGCTCTAAGAAACTTACTAATCCATCTATTTATCATCCATTTTCACTTCATTCATCCCATTTTGATGTATATTTTATATCCATTCAGGTATTTAATTTTAATTTTTCAATTTCTAAATTTTTATGAAAGTTCGATTTTAAGTGCAAATTTGGCAGATTCAAAAATTCTCGTAATAGCTTTATGGTTGATGTGGTTGCAGGACACTTGGGCACGAAATGAATGCATGGATGGATAGCTTGGGAACTAGGACTAAGCCAGCTATGCTTAGTTCGAACAAAACAAGCTTTATTAGGCCCATTTGGTGCTAGTCAATCATGACTAGTCATTTAGAAATCCCATAGAAATAGGGCAATTTTGAGATTCTATGGGATTGGTCATATTTCTTGGGATGGGAGTAGTGAATTCGACTTAGATAGATGGATTAGAATAGATGGGTTTGTTAGAGTGAATATAGATCAGTTTGTTTCATAAGACTTCTTATTTAAGAGCCACAACTTTGATGGCTTATGTATTGACTTATTATACTTTTATGCTGTGACACTTTTGGATTAAGGAGTTAATTTGAAGACTTGTGCTATTATTATTTTTCTGCTCAATGCTATGGATGTGTGACTGATTTGAGCTTATGATATCACTTCTCAAGTGTGCAAATCAAGGGTGGAGGGCCCCCACTCCAAGCTAAGTACACTTCCTTGTTAACTAGTTTTATTTCTTGTAATCTGTTTATTGTAGAACTGGTTTTTCAAAGCTTTGCTTTAGATTGCTTTATGGTTCATGCATGGTTATTGATTGCATTAATTCTTAGCTTATTCATCACTTTATTAAGTTGGAAAAATCAAGTGTTCAAGTTGAGCATCCCTTCTACTAAAATGATGAATTAAAACTAGTTTCCTTTGTTTGCATGCAAGTAGTTTCTTATTGTGATTTTGGTATTGAGATGAATGAATTGTGATGAAATACCTTATGTGTCTCTTAAGTTAAGAGCTTCTTTCATTAACAATTTATCCATATTAATTTCTTGGTTTTTAACTCTGATTCATTAAGTGGTAGTTGAGGCAAAGGTGGACTTCTTGAGTCAAGAACCATTTCAATATTTTTCCTCTGCTTTAAACTAATTGAATTAGAGTTGTAGGATGTATTGATTTAAGATTTTGAATAACTTATCTTTCAAGGTTTGATTACATATTCTTCACACATAGTGAACTTGCCTCAAAGCATAAACAACCCGGATTGATAAGAAATAATTGTGTTAATTTCGGTAAACAAATTAGCTCAACATTTTGGCACCATTGCCGGGGAGGCAAATATCGGCATAGTCAATAGAAAGATAAATTCCAAATCAAACAAAAACATTAGTTACATCCTT